>CANDYH010000357.1:0-13787 GCA_947396885.1 Heligmosomoides polygyrus polygyrus | reverse complement strand
ATACACTGGGACCCAAGCTCACGCTCGAGCGCCCCAAGGGCGCACAGAATAACTCGTACGTACTCCTGCTACGGCTAGAGGCGGCTCTGGCTGCAGCGCCGCACGCGTGGCTGCGGTTGAGTATCATTGCTCGCAGCCTCCCCCACCACTACGGCTCAACATCAGCATCATCTCCAGACGGTTCAGTTCACCCACCCTGATCAGGTGAATCTGGGAGAAAATCGATAATATCGGTCGATATTGATATTCGTTCTGAGTTTACTTTCGTGTACAGCGACCTCGATTACCTCCAGGGCTGAAGTTTCGGACCGCCTGAACGACAGCCACGACGACTGACAGCCACAAAAATCAATAATTCGGTAAATATTGATCGACATTTCGAAAAGAACTTCAGATTCGTGTTCAACGCCCTCGATTACCCCATGGCTAAAGTCCCCAGACTCGAAATAGACATCTGGGTACCTTTCGCTAATTTCGCGCCCCGTAATTTCCTCCTCCCCTTTTTCCCCCTATTTTACGACTCATCGTTTAGCGGATTTTTATATCATATGCTTATTAATTACAAATAAACAAATAAATAATAAAACAAAAAAAGCACAGAAAAGAAAGGAGGAAAAAAGGAGGAAAAATAATTATGGAAATATGCAATTCTATACGATTAAATTATCGATTTTTTGTGGATGTCGTTCAGGTGGCCCGAAACTTCAGCTCTGGGGTAGTCGAGGTCGCCGAACACGAATCTGGAGTTTTTTTGTTGTTGTATCGGTCGCCATCAATCGATATTGATCAAATTATCGATTTTCTGTGGATGTCGGTGTCGTTTCGATTGGTCGATTCGATTCGATTGGATTGGCGAAAATAGGGGAAATTGTAGGACGCAAAAATAGCGGAAAATATCCAGACTACGTGACTGGGGATTCAGAAGACGTGCCAAGGTCTCACTCAACGTGCCTGGGATTCAGAAGACGTGTAGAATACGTCGCTCAACGTGCCTGGGATTCAGAAGGCGTGTAGAGCACGTCGAACAACGTGCTTGGGGATTCAGTAACACGTCGTCCGCTAAGGAGGAGGAGGGGGGGGGGCAGTAGTGGGGGACCAGTTATGCGGACTAGTACTAGTAATGCGGCACGAGTTCCACTAAAGAGGGACCAGTAGTGGGGGACAGTTCCGGTAAGGGAGGAAGGGGGCAGTATCCAGTAGGAGGGATCAATATTAGTAATATGGGACCAGGCCAGAGAGGGGTGGAAAGAAATTTCCGTCCAGTATAGTATTAGGAGCGGTGGGAATCTTGCGTCTGACAAAAAGGCTTTTCGTCGTGTTTCCAAAATTAAGCACACGCTTAGCACTTATCCAAAATGTCGATTTTTGCCTGAGGTTGACCTTTTGAGGACCAGGAGCGAAGGTGCCTGTAGTCAACGTGGCGCTAGAGTGAAGTGGGGGACCGTGCTTTAGGACATGGGGGGGGGGGGTGGTGGCCGAAGAACTTACCGGACGAAGGTACTGATTAGCACAAGCATCGACATCACTCAACCGTCTGAAGATGTTGAGCGTAGTGGTAGGGGGGGGGGGGGGTGGGGGTTGGGCCTGGACTGCTTCAAACCGCCAAACTACTCTCCTGGAGTCAGGTTCATCAATCGCTTGCCAGCCGATAACGGTGAAAAGTACCGCCAAACCTGATGCTAATGAATTTCGGTATCTGGGGTTTGGCGGTACTTTTCACCGTTACCGGCCGATAAGCGGCTGATAAACCTGGCCCTGATCTTAAGGAAGGTAAAGCAGGGTTGGAACGTAATAAGCTGCATAAACAGAACAGCTTGCTAGATGTGATTGTCCTCAGCTTAGTGATACTGCAACATCGCGCGAAGCGCGCAAGTGCGAGGCACACCGGTAGGCGTGACGGAGTACTTGTTCAAAGATATGCACATCAACGACATGCAATTATTTACTCCCAAGATTTCTTGCTGAGATTTCTCAAAATTCAGCAGTTTAAAGTGTTTTCAAGAGAAACAAAGAAACATGTAGATAAGAAAAGAAAAACTTTCCTTCCAGGTTGCTCACAAAATGCCGACGAGCTAGCGTTTATCTATTCTCCGCTGCTCAGATACTCGTCAGTGTCATCCTTGTGTTTGTCTTTATCGTACATGAAATAGAATACTTCAGAAATTCGAAAGAACACGGCGTTGAAGCAGGTGACTCGTTCCGCTGATTGGACTTGCTTATACCAACATTAAAGGCTGAAATATTCACTGACCAAAAGCTTTCTGAAATTGAAGCCGCAAATTATGTGAAGCTCTCTAAGAATGGCTCCCAATTTGTTTTCTATACTAAAAGATGCAGTATGCTGAAAAAAATTAAAAATACAGTTGCAAAATGATCAATGATATACAATTACTTGAGACCAACATTTGTGGAGATTTGCCCACAGAATAAAACGTTCCTGTCTAGTGTTCGCCTCACCGCGCTTATTTCAAAAACATTACAAAATTTTAGAGGAGGTTTATGCACGAACAACCACCGAAGTTGACCCAGTATACAGAGTAAGGAAAATAGGAAAACCAAACTATTCATACTTTCCCTTTGTTTGTTTTTTCTATTGGTTTCATAGTTGTTTTCTAAACATTCGTCAGACTTTCGCTTTCTCTTTCTAAGCAGTGCATTATTATTAAGGTGTCTGGAGGTTAGGGTGTCTGGTGTCCGTTATATTGTGCGAGAAAATGCAGGCATACTTAAAATGGGGAAAAAGGGAAAAAGGTACATCCAGAAGTATTTGATAGTATTCACCGACCAACTCTGGATGCCTTCTCCTCGACCTTTACCGTTTTCGTTGCTCCTCAGCTCTAGTTCAGAAAAAGTTACTGTAACCAATAGAGAGCTCCACCCCTCCCCCACCTGCCTTTTGATGGAACGTTCGCTTTCCCAAACGGCATTTTAACCTCGATGAAGCGCACCTCCGTCCAGAGACATAGGCGCCGATAAAGCCTTTTGATCCTGACATCCTCGTTCTTTCAACGGTGCCCAGTTCTAGCCTAACGCATGAAAAGTTATGGGTTCTAAAGCTTAAGGTATATGGAGAGGGCAACATCTATGTGCGGCTGCACTGTCCGTCAATTCTCCTCAGATGTGGCTTTCTGGCAGTGCGCCATGAAGTTGTTCCAAGGCTTCTAACTAGCAGAGGTGTCGACTGAGAAACGAATTGTGTCAGATACTTTTAAACCGTGAGCGGACCACAAGTTCATCATAAACAGACAATTCCATTGGTTACCACTAGATCAGAAGGCATAGTCAGTTCCAAAGCGATGTGAACACGCCAAGAAGTGGAGACGTCGTTCCTATTCTGTTCCTCCTGCCACGTCTTTGGCCGCCGTGTTTACTCCAGTCGTTGCGCAGCACGTTATAATGCAATTTTGTTCACTTGTGTAGCATAACAGTACCTGCTACACGTAATAATGAGAACTACCATTATTGATTAGGCCACGCGGCCTAATCGATAGTGACATTTATCAAGTGACGCGCCGCGGCGACTGGAGTATAAACGGAGCCTATTACGATCGCCCTTAAACGGAGCTCATTACGATAAGTATAAACGGAGCCTATTACGATCGGAAGGGATTACGCTGGCGGAGAGCTGTTCCCGACACGGCCATTAGAAAGGGGTGGAGCATGGAACACACCGAACGTTCATCGCGGACGAGGATTCCGGGTGCGATCGCGTTTAAACACCCGCCCCCCCCCCCCCCCGTACAATCGATTCGGTAAGGTGGAGCGCGCTTGCTTGCGCACACCGCACATCGTCCGTTACTGGACAGCGTTTCTAACCGTTTCTGAACGTCGGGATTGCACGGGGGGGGGGTATTTTTAAACGAGATCACCTATTACGATATTGTCGCTGACAGCAGCGTTGTGTTATCTACGGAACCTCTGCTACTAATGACCTCCCAAGTTCTCATTTCGCTCGAGTACTACGACAAGTTTCTAATGGTTAATGGCGATGCTTGATGGCAGCGAAGACGACGAGGGACAACGTGGTGAAACTTGGCATCACCTGGCTGCCCCAACCTTTTCACTTGATTTCAGTTCTTATCATGCGTTTTGAGGTCCTGAGATCTACATAGGAGCCAAGCAAATCCAGAAAATCAGGTCTGTAGCTGATGAGCGGATTTTTCGCATCTCTTCTCTTTCTGGAAGACGGTCTAGATGTTCTGCATAATCGAATGAGAGACAAGTGGCTAACAAGGGAACTGTCTGAACGGTACGCCGGAACGGCAAGAACGAGCACTATAGGGAGAATCCCCGTCCTCCAACAAGTAACCGAATATGTTTTGTTTTTGCCGAATCCTTGAGGCAAACGAGTAAGAGGGTGTAATGGTTAAGCGTCCGCAGAGCGAGCTCTTCACGACAGCGCAAGACGCCGTGGACTAGCGTGGACTGGGTGGCGCAGTGGTTGAGGGCACGGCTCATGTCCGTGAGCTCTAGGTTCGGTTCCCATGCAACGTTGGTTTCTGCACTTTTACCATAGTATCGGATTTCCATATTTCAACTTGTGTTTGGCTTTACAGTTCCTGCCCAGTGGTACTCCGCTGCAGCCCAAGCATGGAATCGCGATGCAGTCCCCTTTCCGCAGTTCTCAAACTTGTGTAGTATAACAATTCTAGTATAGCCAAATCTTTTCCTCCGATACAATTTGTACTCCCGAAAACGTGGTAGTGTCTTCACTGGTTAGTGGTGTTGTGACTCCGGCACAATGCTCTTCTGGTTGAAACTCTTGGTAATCTTCTTCCACTACCTCCAACTTCTCCACTTCGTCGATTTCCAGCTGTCGCAGTTCGAAATCCTGTAGGATAGTCGCTATCCTTTCCGCCAGCTTCATTTCGTCTCTCGAAGGGACAGCATCCAGTGAAGATCCGCACTTCAGTGTCAATAGGTGAATGACCGCTCGAGGGTTAGCAGACATTGTAGAGTCAGTGTTGGAGGCAGCAGCTTGTTATAACCTCGCGACTTTGTAAGCATAACAGAGGCGATAATATTGATCGAGGTGGTAGGTCAAGTTGAAGATCATGTGGTCCCCTCCTACACTGTAAGTACACTAATGGCACTCACCTCACCGACACTAATAAATTGCATTTGAAGCATTTTTCTGGCATTCTGCCGCTGTTTCATGTTGTTCCTGTGCCAAAATTTCTTACATTGACAATGAGAACATTTTATTGGAGTAAAAGTTTTATACAAAATCGCATTTGGCATATTTCGGACATTGCTGGTGAATTACGAGATGTCGACAAATAATAAGTAATAAAAAGATCTTACCGTAACAAACTCCAAAAACAAGTTCAGATATGGAAATCTCTATGGAAATCCGATACTATGGTAAAAGCGCAAAAACCCGACGTAGCATGGGAATCGAACTCTAGACCTCACGAACATGAGTGGTGCCCTCTACCACTGCGCCACCCAGTCCACGTTACCGGGATCTTGCGCTTCCGTGATGAGCTCGCTCTGCGGACCCTTAACCATTACACCCTACTCGTACTCGTTTGCCTCAAGGATTCGGCGAAAACAAAACATGTTCTGTTACTACTTGGAGGACGGGGATTCTCCCTATAGTACTCGTCCTTGCCGTTCCGGTGTACCGTTCAGACAGTTCCCTTGTAAGGAAGAAAGGCTGGTATCTTGATTACTGACCTGACATTTGGTTTTGTGTATTTACTAATGTTTTGAAAGCACTAGCTAAAAGCTTCCAACTCCACCGACACGACTTCGATCAAAAAAATTTTTTTCGCTGAAACGTCCTCTAGGGGGGGGAGTTATTTGGGGTGCTGATCACGAATCTGACATCCGTTTCATAAGCGTCAATATTTTATAAAGGATTTCTCACCTTGAATGAAAAGTTGAAAGAGGTACGGTGGTGAGAGCGATGCAACGAAAACGAAGCAATGACAAGTTTTTATTGATAAATATTGTGTCTAAGAATGACCAAAACTGCCTAAAATGCGGAGGAATGAAGAGACAAGGCGAGTATGCCTCAAGGCATAATCTACCAAAAAACGAGGTTAGCAGAGATACAATGTCGCAACCTGATCCCAAAAATTGAACACTGTGAATCCCCAAATTGCCTCTTCCATAGGAACTCTCTCAAATAGTCTATATCTACGGTTGTTGATACCGTACTTCCGCTCGATGAACAGATCTCTTACCCATACCAACCTCTACCTGCCGTCACCTGCAGAAACTTTAAGAATGTAGTCCTGTGCCTTTCTGCATTTATATTATCTAGCCGAATCGTGAAAATGGATGTCAGATTCGTGGTCAGCACCCCGAATAACCCCCTAGATGAAGTTTCAGCGAAAAATTTTCTTTCGACCGAAGTCGCAGCTCGGTAGAGTCGCAACTTTTAACTAGTGCCGTTTTTAATGAACTGAAAATATTTAAAACTTTCCTGATACCCTATCAGCCTAACTCCGCCGTATTGTTGCTATTAATTTATCTAATTGTGACTGAAGAAATCGCGCGGCTATCCCCACGTGCAGGTCTACATCCACTGACCTTCCAGACAGACTTCTATCTGCACACAGATGTGTTTTACTCTAATTTTCTAAGATTTCTACATTTCCTGTGACATACCTTCAAACTTCCCAAACCTATTTCTACGTATTGCGTGTCCTTTTTATGTATTTTATTTTGTATCTTCTAATGTTTATTGCTAAATAACCTTGTTTTCCCAATAACATATCCCCGAGGAACTGCGCTTGTTTTAGGTCGTCATACGTATGTGCTTAAAGAGGAAAGCATGACGGTGAGCAGCTATGCTTCTACGACTTTCTATTGTAAAATTTGACGTTTCAGCGAGGCTCTTGGCACTGGGTCTTGTTCGTGGACACAGCCCTCTCGGTCGTCACGACCGTTATCATTTCCACGGTCGCCAAAAGAATTCGACAGAATGACGGCCACATTTGAAGAAGTGTTCTTCATTATGGCTCTGCTTGCTTTTACATTTGTCAAGGTGCACTTCTAAACAATAAACTTTTTACACGTCAAACTAAACAGGCTTTTAGATACAATGCAATATGTTTTTTTACAGACACTAATATTTATTAAGTTATCTTTAGCTAAAGTAAACAATGTGAAGGCCGAAATATGTAAATTAAAACAGCGCACAATAAATAACAATCTAGGTAAAATCGGTCACTCCGACTAGGTTAATAAAGATTAACAAGAAAAAGCATTGACCATCGCTTTAACATAAGCTGTGAACTATTAGGTTGGTGAAAAAGTCTTGCACCAAAAATTTTGAAAATTTTCCAAGATTTAACACGAACTTCCAAGGACTGTTTGGTGCCACGTATTTGTAGCACAGATATTCTAGAATATTTCGCATACGCTGCAAGTTGCCTCTGAGGGCATATAAATACTACGATTGCTGTGAAAGCTGACTAACTCCGTGACTCGGATAAGGCTTCGCGACTGACGATCGCTCAGTCTCTCCTTGTTCGTTTTCGTAATACGGACTTTCTCGAGAATGTCGTCACGGGAGATGAATCCTGGGTCTTCCTCGTTAACCATACTCGGAAGGCTCAGCGGCTCCCTCAAGGAAAACCACAAGGTCAAGGCGGACATTCACCAGAGGAAGGTAATGCTGTGCTGTTGATGGGATTCTCGAGGAACGCTCTATCGCGAGCTTCCTGGCGACTGCACCGCAGTGACAGCTAGCATCTACGTTACACGGCTGCAGAAGCTGAGCGAGGCCATGTCGCGAAACGGTGAGGGCGGAGGAATGTTTACCTTCTTCACGGCGATGTTCGCCCCCCACGTGGAAAGGTCGTCTCGCCAGAAGTTGCAGGAGTTTAGGCGGGAGGTACTGCCCCACCCACCGTATTCGACAGATCTTGCGCCATCGAGTACCACCTCTTTCGAGCTCTCAAGCAACACCTAAGGCATAGGTGCTTCAACGACCGAACCGAACTGGAATCCGAGATGGCGCACTTCTTCGAGTCACAGCTGACTTCATTCTGGAAGAAAGGATTTCATGATCTCCCCGTCAGATGGCAGAAGGTTGTGGATGTAAATGGTAACTACCTTGTAGATTAAAGTCGCTAACAAGAAAAGAAAAAAAAGAAAGAAAGAAAAAGAAACAATAAAGTTTCGAAAAAAAGATGTGGTGCAAGACTTTTTCAACAATCTAATATTACGTTGTAAGAAAAGTGTTCCGCCTCTCACTTTGGCGTTCCGCCAAATTTTTGAAAAGTGTTCTGGAACCTCCCAATAACGCGTAGATAGGCTACCTATGACCTACATTTACCGCTATTGTCGTCATATTCCGAATGGCAGAGAAAATCGTCTCGACTGGAACAAGTTCGAATTCTTCTATTTTACGACTTCAGGAGGCAAAGCACTGGAAAAGCCGTGAAGGATAACATATGTCGAACGTTGGGTCCTACCACTGTCTCCCACTACACAGCAAAAGTATAGCTCCGGATGTTCAGAAGCGGAGACATTTGCTTGGAGGGTCAAACACGGCCTGGAAGGCCAGTTGCAGTGAATGAAGAACTCCATCTGGAGCTGTTCACACCACGATAGCTCAACACCGTGGCCAAGACGACTAGATTTGATGCATGGATACCGCATGAACTTAGCGGCCACCAGCTACAGGTACGTCAGGATGCGTGCATGAGCTTCTTGACTTTACGGCGGAATTTTGCTTGGCTGGAGAACCTGGTCACTGGCGACGAATAATGAGTGGTCTACGTTAAGCACAAAAGCGTAAGAGGTTCAGTCGCGGCGAACGCGGAGAATTCCCACGTCTCCTCAGTGGCTCCTCAAAATATAAATGAAAAACCAAACTGGCAACTAGCGGAAGCTTCAGTTAGGTAGTAAAAAGTTCCATCAAACAGAACGTATGGATTCCAAGACCTTCAATCCCTTTAGTTTAATCCAAAAATAATGTCGGTCTTTGATACTCCTCCTTCAACTGTCTGTATTTTGAAAGTTTAAGGCCCTCTAGAAAGTTTTGCTATACTTTCTGATAGCGCAGGTTTTGCTCTATCAAAAACTTAAATGACATTGAAAAGGACATGAAAATCCGTAGTTCTTGCAATGCTTTTTCCGACCTGGACCGTGCGACATTGCAAGGTTTGCGTTTGAAAAGCTTCGGATTTAATCCATCCGCATTTGGGATGCGCCACACACTCTATTTTTGTGGGATATCGTGGAGGCACGTTGAACGCTTATTTGGCCAATGAACTGCGCTGGCCATCTAACAGACTGTTAATAACTCTGCTATCAAGTAGGCGACCCCGAAGCAATCGTAGCGCTGCATGGCCTGGGCGGGGCCACTCAGTCTACTACTGTTGTTACTTCTTTGATCACGTGAGCAGGCTGAGTCCTGGAACGTGTCGTCCTGCGTAGCGCGTAGTCTTAACACATTATCAACGCTTATCGCTCGTTAAATTTCGCAGCGCTTAGGCGATAAGTGTGCGTGTGCTGTGGTGTGTTACTGTCAGCGGCGACGACGGCTTTTTATTCGCACCGCTTGGATCTCTGCCACACGCCGACGTTGAATGTCCAGCGCGGAACCTCCTGAAAATAAGGACGATGGCGGCATTGACGCTTTCGACGACGAAGGTACCGTGCTTCATTTAATTTTGCTAATTAAATGAAGAAAAAATGATAAATCAAGAGCAGAAAATATAAAAAAGGAACTTTTTAAATTTGTCGCTTTTCTGCGGACAAACCTTTTTGTGAAACATCTTCCCATTAGCGTTAAAAATTTTTTCGGTGGAGCATCATTTTCTTTATTATTTACGTTAATTACTACGATGTATTTATTTATCGTGCGTGTATAGGAGGAGGTCATATCTGTAGTCCTCATCGTCATAAAAACATAAAAATTACAGAAAAATCTTGATAAATATTAAAAGTGCGTGCAGTTTCTTTGAAAGCGAGAATGGAAATAATAAAGATTTTTTATACGTATTGGCTTAAAAAACGTGCGAATAGTAAAGCATAATCAAAATTCTGCTCAGAATTACAAGTGTATGGATTTGATTCCTTTATCCACCACTTCAGGGATGGTGTAGCGCAGTTGGAGGAGGTGTCAGCTATGTATCGCGTACACCCGATACTAGGTTCCTTGTTCGGATTTTTCGCCCAAGCCAATCAAGCCTTTTTTCCCTCGGGGGTCGGTGACTTGTTACCAGAGTCGTCTGGAAACGATAAAGCGCTGACTTGTGCACCGGCTGGGTGACAAGGAAAGTGGACATCACAGTGGGGGTACACCAAGGGTCGGCTCTGAGGCCGTTCCTCTTCCTGCTGACGCTTGACTCTATAGTGAAGCACTTTGAGGAAGGCCCTCTCAGAACGATCCTCTACGCGGACGACATCGCCCTAGTAGCCGACAACCAGGAGGAGCTGGAGGAGAAGGTGTAGCTGTGGCAGAGAGCCCTCGCAGACAACGGCCTACGGCTGAACGTGAAGAAGACGAAGTTCATCAGCTCTGAGCAGTGCGCTGGATCGATCCTAGACTGCCAAGGGGAAACGATCGAAAAGGTGGAGGAATTCCGCTACCTCGGAAGTGACCTATCCGAGGAAGGAAGTGTGGACCAGGCGGTCAGGGGACGGATAAACGCAGCCTAGCTCAAGTGGAGGGAGCTCCACAGGGATCCTCTGCGACCGTAGGTGCTCCAGGACGCTCAAAGGCAAGCTCTATAGAACAGTTGTGAGACCTGCCCTCCTCTACGGCAGTGAGTGCTGGGCCCTGGGTAAGGCACAGGAGCGGCAACTGCACGCGGCGGAGATGAGGATGCTGAGGTGGGCATATGGATGGACCCGTCGGGACGGGGTGCGAAACGAGGATCTTAGGGCTGTGATGACGACAGCCCCGATCCAGCTGAAGATGAGGGAGCAGCGCCTGAGGTGGTATGGACACGTCCTCAGAAGATCAGAGGATCACCCCATAAGGTTGGCCCTAGATTTCGAGGCACCCGGAAAGCGTCCGAGAGGAGCCCCAAGGAAAAGGTAGAAGGACGTCATCAGGAGAGATCTCGCCGAAGTCGGCGCCACGGCAGATGACGCCCTTGATAGGGGACAGATCCCAAGAACAGCGGACCCTGCGACTGCGCGGGACTAAACGCTTAGGAGAAGGAGAAGAGGAAGACTTTTTAGAGAAAAGGGTTTTAGAGGAATAGGGAAATGGTTTGCTTAAGAATGACTAGAGAAATCAGCGTACAAGTCAACTTTATGCCCGACATGGGAAGGGATGAAAGCGCCAGCCATTCACAATCAACGGATAGTATAGATGGACCAATAGTGAGTACCTCGTCTTCCACACCTCTGTCCTGTGATAGTGCAGAACCCAGCTGTAATGACAGACGGTTACAGATGCCGAATAGACAGCTTATTTGTGTTCAAATTGGTTATAAAATAATGTCTGCAGGACAACTCAAGAAGTCGGTAAAAAATACATATCTAACAGTATAATATATGGCAGTAAAAATAGGTAGGTGTAAATAACATTAAATAAAATAATATTACTATCTATTAAGTCCTATTAGGGGGGGGGGGCAAAAGTAATGAAACACCCCATGCCGTGTCCATATATCTCGTGACTGCAGTCTGGTTTCGTCCTTATCGTATTTGTATGTTTGTATGCTACCTACTGAAGGCCACCTGAGAAGTTACCACTTCCGCCCTTTCCAGAAGCATGCCAAAACCCCAGTCTGTCTCATCCCGAAATCCCTGCCTGACGAGTCGACCTGTGTCGCGCAAATCTCTCCCGATTCCCAACCCCGAGCAGCCTGGACTCAATATTCACGCAAGATGAGAAGTACGTCTTCTACCTTAACCCTGCCAAGCAGCGAGTCTGGGTGAAGCCTGTTGACCCGTTACCGACCTTAGTTCGGCGAGACGGCGAGAAGCACCTTTGGAGCTTTTGGAGCCCATGGATCGATTTACCGGAAGCTGTTTCCCAAGAGCACTACGATGAACTCCAAGGCCACGGTGAACGAAATAGAAGAGATGGGCCGGCGACTCGCTCTTATTCATTCGCAGCGCTTCAAGAAGGTTCTCCTCTTCAACAACGCCGCACCCCATCGGGAACAAGTAACCACGGATAAGCTTGGCCAGCTGGGCTACGTTCACATGCCTCATCCACCGTATTTGCCGGACATCTCTCTATGCGACAACCACTACTTCTTGGGCCTACTGGACTTCCTGGTCGGAAGGGACACATGAACCCAAGCAGTGCTTGACAACCATATCGAGCAGTTGATCAACACCAGGCCCAAGCAGTTCTGGAAGGATGGGATAAGGAAGTTGGCTGAGCGATGGCAGCAAGGTCATTGCCCTTAATGGCAAATACATTCCTCAGCATCGTTGAGTTGTAAATGAGTGATAAAGAGATAAAGATTTTTTTCAATTTGTCTCATTACTCTTGCCCCCCCCCCTAATATTATTAGGGCAGTAGTAAATAATATTAAGATAGCAATAACAATAATAGAAGCTATCATAACAATGACAAGAACGAAGGGCTGTGTTAATAAATGTAATTGAGGTATACGCCACGCAGTTTACTTTTGCGGGATACCATGGAGCCAATTTGTGCGGTCTAAACAGTGACTTGCACTGGTGAGCTGATGGACAAGTCAGTGTTTAGCTCTTTCCATAGAGATCTGGTACCAATTCGCAGCCCTGCAGGAGTGAAAGTATCGGCTGGCCTGGGCGTGACCCCAACGAGAGTCCTTCAGCTTAGCTAATCGCACCCTTGGAATGGATGTATAAGGAAGGAATATAAACTGGATGACCAGAAAGCCTCATCTGCCTTAACAACCACAGTCTAATGTTCGATCACTGAACTTGCTTTCTTAAAGCTGTTTCTTTCTCTATCTATTCCAGATTACGACGAAGATGAGGAGGAGCCCATTCAGAACATCTACCTTCACATTTGCAATGAGGAAGGCAGAGAGTTCGCTGGCGTCACTACGTTCCACGGAATGGTGGGTCCTTCAAAAGATGTGTTATAGTGTCGGTGATAAATATAGAATGACTCACGTCAATGACTTTTAATGTCAGCTTCCGCACATTCCAATAGCTAAAAGTGGAAGCGAAATGATTGTCCTTTTATCAAACTCACTGTATGTAGGATGCAGAACAGACGGAGAATGCTTACTCATTCAAAAAAATTTTTTTCTGCTATAACGTACGGCAAAGAATTCTAGTCCATAACTTACAACAGAGCGTGTGCATCTTAGCTTTATTTTAGATACGTATTTTCACGTCAAGAACATGGACGTCATTGATATTCTGGGTGCTTGTCGTCACTTCTTGTTTGGTGTTCTTCATGATATTTGTAAGTATTAAATTAATAGTTGGAATTTGTTATTATTCTCAACCCACACACTATTTAGTATACTTCATAAAAAAAGAATTTTCTAAACCTATAACTAATACTTTGTCAATACATGTATGAGTGCTTTGAGTAGAATTTTAGAATCTCTCCTAGTCGGAGGAAGGCACGTAGTGTTTCAACCCTTCATTTCATCCCTTGAATTTGTCTCAGATCTTAAGCTACTAGCAGGTGGTACGGCACCCTCATACGAACAAAAAGGATATAGTGTTGTGTCATGGGATGCAAGACACAAATGTCACACCAACGTTGCCCTCCCGACTAGGATAGATCCGAATATTATGACTACTATCCCGAATCATGGTCTCAGGTGTTAATCCTTGTGCATTTGCACTACATTGAGATTGTTGTGATCAACTAAATCAATGAATGACGGCCAACCTTGTTAGATGAT
>CANDYH010000356.1:0-17104 GCA_947396885.1 Heligmosomoides polygyrus polygyrus | reverse complement strand
AGCGGTGACGATGCTGCCTATCTCTTTAAAGGGCAAGGGGACAGTCAACAGAACAATATGGACAACAGCAACGGCGCGCAAGCCCAGTATGGGTGGTCCACCTTCTCTGTCCTTCGTAACAGCCAGAGAATTCCAGAGAAAATTCCAAGTGAAAAAGGAGAGTGTGGATACATAAGCACTACGATCGCAGATGGATGACTAACCAGGGAAGGGTGCAGGCGTATGTCTGAAAGACCAAAACGCAGTTTTTGATAAACTTACAACCGGAAAAAACCCGTCTGCGTTGTCCACCGTAGTTTCGGAGGAACGGATACCTAAGCGAGAATCCTCTCGCTCATAAAGTACAAAACTAGGTTCCATTTCTGCAAAGCCCTTTAGACTACCGAGTTGGGAACCTTGAAGCTTCACTATGGAATCACACTGTTGCACAGACAAGACCTTCCTGGTCCCGATTCTGCGCAAGGAAGCAGTATTTTACACTTTTCTGCATATTCGATGTTTAGAAGATATTGCCTTGTGCGGCGGAGCGATTCCATAGTGAAGTTTCGAGATAACTAAATTGGTTGATTCAAGGACCACGCAAAAATGGAGTACATTTTTCTACTGAAACGAGCGAGATTCTGATGCACCGTTCACGCTCAGCGGAACGAGCATCCCCTAATGCCCAGCTACGTGTGTCAAGGTCGCGAAGTCAACATGGCCAACTACCAAGCGCCAGAGCTGGGCAGGAGGAAACGAGCGGCTTGGGGAGCGTTCAAGAGCGTCGAAGAAGTCGAGAAGAGGACGAAGGACGTCCGACTCCATGTCCACCTATTCGACTACACTGTTTTTCCTACACTAACATACGCCTCAGAGACCTGGGCCATATGAAAGCGGGATCAGCGTCGCAGAGCGTGGAATCGAGAGGACGATGCTCGGAGTGACACGACTCACGCAAGTGAGAGAACGCCTCCGGAGTTCCGAGCTTCGCCGACGCTCGAAGATCAGAGACGCTGTCGCGTGGGCCAAGTTGTCGAAAATTAGGTGGGCCGGCCACTTAATGCGCTTTGCAGACACCTGCTGGACGAGAGCCATCACCGACTGGATTCCGCGGGATGTCAAAAGAGCACCAGGACGCCCACCAACGCGTTGGTCGGACTTCTTCGTTAAAGCCCTGAACGACCGATATGACGCTCTTCGTGTCCCTCGAGCGAGGAGGATCCACTGGACCACTCTGGCACGCAACAGGGACGAATGGAGACGCTGCTGGCACCCGCTCGAGCAATTCGATGATCAACGGGACGACAGGTGATACAGGTGATCGTCCAACGTGAGTCGGACGTCGAGGCACATGTGCCGGGATGCAGAAGACCTGTCATGGACGTTGTGGCAACGTCGTGAAACGTGCGTCGGGACTCCACAAATGTGTCACAGACGTTATGACACATGTGTTCGGATTTAGAAGACGAAACACAGACGTCGTATAACGTGCGTTCAGATCCAGATGACGTGCCACAGATCAGACTTTGCACAGCATGCGTTGGATTTTCAAAAGGCCATTTAGCTTCTTGCACGAGCATGCGCGTGCTTGACTCTCACTTCGTTTCTCTGCCGGTACATTGGTAAGATGATATTGGAGGGGGATGGGAGAGTGGAAGGTAGAATGACTACAGAATCGGAGGAGTATTACAGTTGTCCCACAGCAAAAGATGTCGACTGGTCGACCAATACCGATTGATTTTATTTGTGTTTCTGCAGATTAAGCAGTTCGGATAGAGACTCTCACAATCTGCTCCTCGTCACGTAAAGAATGGATACTTCGGAGAATAAATCGCTACATATGATAGAGAGCGGATAAGTCGTTTTGCAGCCGCTAGGTCGCTGAATTGGTTGAGGAAGTCGTTTACTCTTTAACATCGTCGAATTATCATTTAACTTCACCATAGGCCCTGTCGCGTCCTATGGGGCGGGGAAGTGTTGTTCGGAAAACAATTTCTGTTGAAGCAGCCGAATCGTTTACTTTTAAAAATGATTGCTAATATATTTTAGCTTCATCGCAGGCCCTGTCGCAGTTCCGGGTGGGGATCTTTGTCCGAAAGACTTTCTGTTGAAGCAGACAAAAGGTCAAGTCGCAGGGTATCGACCAACTAGTCCCCCACATTACTACCTAAAACCTAAGGATTGGTAGAGGGAGTCGCTTACTCTTTAAAAGGTCTGTTAAGGTATCGCTTAACTTCATCACATGTCATAAAGCGAATAAACCAACGCAATCCGAAGTCTACTCCACTGTTAAATGCCTGGCAAACGGATTATTTTATCTATTTGTTGTGAGCTGAGGCGCGTTGTTCGAAATTCCCTTTTCTGTTGAAAGGTCGAGTCTCGCAGGATACCGAAGGAGTCAGCGCACAAAATTGAGCGCATATTTCCCCATCCCTTATTAATTGTGCTCTACTCAAACAAGTTATTTGGACTTCTTCCAACCGCGGGCCTCTTCGAAGATCAGTACTTTGATTCCTAGCATTTGGCGCCTCTTACGTCTGCCAAGAGGCGCCTACAGCATCTCTTGAAGGCAGCCAATGGTAGGTGCGAAGGACCGTAAAGGTGCGAGGAGCGGCACAGGTCAAGACATCTGATGAACGCACAGGACCAGCGAGCAATTACTCCAATCCAGGGACGAATGTCTAAATGAGGGACCAATATGGCACTGTGAGCAACTCTAGAGTGGAGGGGACGGGCACGCTGCCGAATGATCAGAACGCCAAGAGTTCAAAAACTTCTAAAATAAGAACGTTAAGCACGCTCATACCTAAATTAGAAATGCAGAGGAATATAGTTCGCTGCTTTCAGGGTAGGGCTTAGAGTTTAGTAAGACATCCGGTATGGATCTCCTCTCTAGGTTTGAACTTGGCACTGCTGCTTTAAAAAATATCACAGTTCAAATTAAGGTGAAACTATAATAAATGGGTACCAAGGTAGTGGACCTCTTCAAAAGACAAATACTTCTGCATCGTTTTGCTTATCAAAAAAGATCTGTGCAGTCAAATATGCACAGAATCCTCAGTGAAATAGCAAACGAATGCAGTGGATATGGAGAAGCGATTATGAAAGTCTTCACAACCAGGATATGTTACTTTTAGAAAGCGTTTTCTAGCTTACCGCTTTTCATACGCTCACAATGGCGTTGCATTAGTAGTCGAAGTAATATAATAGCAGGATAGTAGTCGTAGTAGTAGCTGCAGAGCTCGTTAATCTTGCGCCAGCATTAGTTTCAGGGAGAAGGGAAATGTTCCACTTCGCGACGTCTAATTAATACAGGCAGTGTGCGCCGTCAACTGGTCCAAATGGGCGGGGCAAAAGGGGGCGGAGGCGGGGACTCAGCGGGCGGAGACCTCTCCGGTGTGAAAACCGGGCTCCCCCCGAAAGAAACATTGGCAGAACCGAATTAAATCTTTCGCAAACGAAGCAGTTGTCTGCACTTTCGATTAGATCATCAACTTGTCCCCGGAACAGCCTCGTCTTCTGGTTTGATGAAACTGGGACCTCCAATATAGCCGAATAGAAAAACATAAGAGGTTTACGCAGTTAGTAGACGTCCAAAATCTGGCACCACACACTATCAACCCTGCTGCTGCCACTGCTCGCCACAGCGGTCGTCGCGGGTATTCATAAGTTCGACTCGTCCCTCATTTCAGACTGCTGTACACGTTCTCCTAAACCTTCCATAGTTATAGATATTGAGCACCGACATTATCTTCAGACCTGTACACACTAGCGCCGTAGTTTCTGAGGAGGGTTGTCCTCTTGTATTCATTTATTACTAGCCTTCGTCACGAGTGGTGGGAAGTGGCACTCAAGTGCTCAAGCTCACTTATAGACAGACATATAGTTTGGGGACAGCAAAGTTGATTACTATGGATTCTTCCCTAGAACTTTGCATCCGAGTTCCTCTCTACAGAAAGGGGTTCGATGTTGCTCGTATGTAAATCGTGTTTCAACCCTAGATCGGAAAACTTTACACTGTGAAGCATTAAGACGGCGTACTGAGAAAGAATCAACCTATCTTGCAGACGACCGCTCACGAGTGAAAAGGATGCTTTTGCCTTATATTTGAAAGTGTAATGGAGCAGATGTGAAGAGGTGTCTCGGCTTAATTTTCGTCCTACACTGTGCTTTCAGCAATTCGTTTGTTTACTCCGTGTGCACAGCATCGTATGCTCAAGGCGTCACCGGTTTTTGGACCGAGCAGTTCGCCATGAGTAAAGTGCGTGGTAATGTCCAGCAATGGTCGCCGTCCTTCATCTGTATGTGTTAAGGTGGCCGAATTGCTGGACACGGCGTTCATCGTGCTCCGCAAGCGCCCGCTTCTCTTTCTCCATTGGTACCACCACGTGACCGTTCTGATCTTCACTTGGCATGCGTACAAGGACCACACAGCATCAGGTTCAGCGTCTTTCCCTATTCGGATCTGCCCTGGTCGTGGGGGGGGGGGGGGCACCACTGCAAAAGCGAAAGCGAAACAAGCAGTGCGACTTTTCTCTGCTGGAACAATACAAGTAGGGATACTCTCGTCCAATGTGTCACCCATGTGAAATAGTCTACTTCGTGTTTTGCCCCGTTGGCGAGCAGGAGTAGCCTCCCTTACTGGGGAATTCCCTATTCCCTTTAGCACTGCCGCTGGTTGATGCCTGCAGTAATCCTGTTTCTTCAGGGCGCTGGTTCATTTGGATGAACTACGGTGTACACGCCTTGATGTATACTTACTACGCTCTTCGCGCTCTCCGTCTGCGCCTCCCTAAACAAATTGCCATGGTCGTTACGGTTTTGCAGATCTCACAGATGGTTATGGGTATCACTATTGGCGTCGTCGTGTACCGGATGAAGGTTGGTTCTCCACAAAATTACTCTCTGACCCCTCTCCCGACCAATTCGAACACTTTGCAGTCGGCTGGTAAGTCGTGCCAGCAAACATGGGAAAATCTCGGGCTCTGCTTCACCATCTACTTCACGTACTTCCTGTTATTCTGTAATTTCTTCTATCACGCCTATCTAAAGAAGAACAACCGCTATGTTGTTGGAACGAAACCTGCCTCGAAGGTATGTCTGTGCTCCTTAGTCCTTGTATTCGTAACACTTGACAGTAAGGTCAAGGACAGCATTAACCAGCTGTTCGTGAGATGCGCCGGGCGTTCTGCTTCTACGGGATATCGTGCGGCAGTTTGAATCCGATTGAACCATTCACACCGCAATACCCGAGTCGATTAAAAAATCAGCGGTTTATCCTTCCCAGGCAAGTCTGGCACCAATTCACCGACCCCATATGGAAGGCGGTTTGTCCGGACAGGTCCCAATCCTCGATTCGGAGTGTGGGGTGCATGGAACAGCCGCCGGCATCCAGCTGCGCCCACATCATCTGTCTCAGTTCCTTGAGACGAAGCACCTCAGCTGTAGTTCAGAATGGCCGAAGGGGCAGCTGTGGACTGCTTCCTTAGTTGAGTAGCTTATGTAACGGGGTCGTGCTTAGAAGGTGGACATTGTATGGAGAGACAGTTCAACGAGAGGATAACCTGACTGGTGAAACGATGGCAAGACGTCTGCCTTGTCATAATGCTGAGGAGCTGAGCAGAGGAAGGGTTCCTGCCCTACATATTCTTCCGCACCCGTCACGCATTTCAGTGCTTTTTCTTATGCGAGACCTTTTCTGGAGCATTGTACTGTGCACCTTCTGTGGAGTATCCCCAGGATTAACTTGATGCGCCAAAACGGGCATCTTCAGAATGTGGTGGAGTCAAAGCTGAAAACCACTGGTCACACAAGCCTCACCACCCCTCCCTCTTCCTGCCTTCCCTCGAAGTCAACTGGTAATACTAATACTACTAAATACATACTAACCCCTGTGCAACCAGTATTTCGACTGCCCACAGCTCCAAATGTAGCTTCAGCTCTCCAGTTGTCAAAGGGCTTATTAGAGGCTAGGTGGCTCATACCGTGGTTGATTTTACAACGTGAATAACTGCTCGTAGCAGAGCTTATCGACGGCACCTAAAGCATACGTACGCCGTTCCAAGTAGACTTAATAGGTGTAAAAAGCGCCTCGCACTTATCTCTCGTACTGGCCGACGGTATCTTTTCATTGCTTGCTGCTTCAGGCGGAGACTGAACCAGTGGTCGGCTTTCCGAAGGAGGACATAAACGCCAACATCAGCGACGCCTCTATTGTGACCAGGAGTGCGGCGCGAAGAAGAGCGCAGAAGCTCGACTAACCCACACATAGCATCACTAATGCCCCGCCCGCACCCGTATTGCTTGTATCATAGTTTGTTCTTTCTGGCCGTATCTTTTGGACTACGGGTCCGTCGTTCTAGTTTGTTGTCTGTAAATCTATCCCTGTTAATGCTATTGCCTGCGACCCAGCCATAACCATGATGCCACCACCCGCACACTTCCTCCAATGACCACCATGTGCACTGTGTTTCACATTATTTTCAATGCAGTAGCTTATTTATCGCTGAAAAGCGATTCATAGGATAACGTAGATCATTTACAAAGATGGTATAATGCATAGGTCTTGCCGCACCCGCTCGGTAATTATGCAACGATTGTCAATTTGTTGATGCGAGAACCATAACTTTCACTCATAATAACTAAACCTCCCACACGAATTCACATGCAGGGAGTTTATCTTAAGTCTTATTTCAGTGTTAAGAGTACTACGACGTTAAACTAGCACCGTTTCCGATGAAGCCATTCCTGTGTATGATCTTTCTTAAATACAGCTTGCATTGTACCCAGTGTTCATGAAGCGAGCTCACACAATTTATGTCCGGTAGTAGCAACACAACACAATAACGAACTAGAGAAGATATAGACGTTCAAGACTTAACCCGTTGCGGAACATTGGACTGAGACGTGGACTGGAGGCAATTGAAGCTTTGGCCGTTGCACAGCTGTCACGACTTTGAAGTGGACTGAGACTTCGCCACCATCTGAAACAAGAGTGATGATGGGACGGACTGTTGGTGAGACAAAAACAAGCTGGCAATGTAGAGCATTCCTGAGGTGCATCCAGAACCATCTTTGCATCCAGCTGCATTCACCACAGCACGACCTACTTCTAAGCGGCTGCGTTGCAAAGATGTGCGCAATTGCGACTTAGCGCTTTGGCAATTTTTTACGATTCACGAGGTTCTGAGTCGTAAATCGTATACCTTCGTAAATCTGATCTTTGATCGATAAATAAGTGGTGTCCAAACACCGTGATGCAGCCCAGATCGTAAAGATGTGTCCACTTCGGGAGTCCGCTCTCATAACGCATAGCGAGCGCTCCCTGCTTTGGTTGTTTTTTTTTCGATGTACTATTATGGCATCGTGATAGAGGAAAACCTTCCTCGAGTTCGACTTATGCCTTTGCTCGACTGACTTTTCCATTTCTCTCACATTGTGACTTCCCTCTCCGGTAGAGCAATGCACCTCGTATTCCCAGTGCACAGATCGTTCTAGCCGGCAGAGAGATATGCGAGGCAGTCTGGTACGGAAAGGGAGGCGACCATTCGCTGATCCGCATCCTACTCGACATCTACCGCCTAGTCGAATTCTTCATAAACTCCACCAAATATAATTGGCGTAAAGCCATGATAGAATAATATTCTTAATTGGAAGCCGGGTCTAGAACAGTTGTCGGAAAGAATAAACCATTAACGTTTCTATCGGATTAACAATGTACGTCATAGAGCGAAGCAAATGGATGTATGAAACGCGCTAAAGCCAAACTTGTGATATATTTTATTTATCCATTAAATAAAATATATCACAAGTTATTAAGTCACAGTAACATTATTTCAAGAAAATGCCGAAGGTCGTTGGTTTGGTGTCCCTTTTCAGTGACGTAATTGAGATTTTGCATTTATTGTGTTCACACGAACTAATTCGTCTAGAATCCCGTGAATTCTCGTAAGGCACTCGTTCGTTTCAAAACCAGCCGAGAGTTCCCGAGAGAGTATAGACAACTGCAAATCACAGTGCAATATGTCGACTGACATTGTCGATCGGTATTTCAGGAATTATGTGACCCTTCAAAGCTAAGATGCATCCTTGCTACAATCTTCTGCAGTTAACACAGCTGGTACACAGCACGTGCATTGTGCCGTAGTTATTGCTAATACCTTATTTAACAGAGGATGTTTACATTCTTGTGGCGGTTCGTATACCATCAAAGTGAACACCTATGAAATCAAACTGAAGACGTCTTAAGGGAATTATACGTTATCTTTCCATTTAACAAGGACTACAAAGGTGCCGAATACACAATATTCTTCTATCTAAAAAAAGACCACAAATGTGCCCGAGAAATATGGTCATGTTGCTTCAACTGTCACAAGTTTCTTATATGTGTGCCAAGCAAATGTTCCTGGAATTACTTCAAAACGTAGACAAGCGAAGAACTAAAAGGATCAATCGCAAGTGCGAGAATTGACGCAGTTTGGCCAGAAAAGCAAACGAAAACAAAGAATTAGAAACGCAAAGAACACTCAAACACTAATACACTAAATACGTCAGCACAGCACAAACCCATCGTAAGCTCATTGCAAATATTAGGTACCATTAAAGAGTACCGAAAAGTTGTTTTCCGTAAGTTATAATGCCTAGAACTAGCCCGGTGGTTAATTGCATGTAAGTGGGGTCACCGACATCTCATCCCGATTCAATCACGTACAACCACGTCCACAACACACAAGTTGTCCCGCAGCAGTTCCACAGCAGGGGTTATCCAATGGTGATTGTTGGATTACATGCGTAGTTGCCATTTTCGCCGAGTTATTCGGCGGATAAACGATTTTTAAAGCTTCGTCTTTACATCGCTTTTTGCTAAGACCTCTGCCAAATTCTAGATTTGTTCGCACGCTAAAAGCGTGCTAAGAGGTTGAGAAATTTATGCCGTTCAAACGATGTAAGCTCTCTGTTATGACACCATGCATAAGCTAGGGTGAAAATTCAAATCAGCACTTCATTTTGAATAAAAAGCGTGAAGCTTGATTTGAAGTGTTTGATAGGAAAGATAAATAAAAAGAAAGATCTCAAGGAGAGAAGGGCGGAAGTGTTGGCAGAAGCTGCAGAGGCAGGTTTGAGCATCCGCAATGCCCGCCGGAACTTCGCCAACTTCAAGACCAAGATGACCGCTCTCCGACGTCCTGACGGAACCGTCACCTCTTCCAGAAGGACCATGGAGAAGGTCATCCACGACTTCTACTCCGATCTCTTCGATAGCCACGTCCACCTGCCCCCATGCCATCTTCCGCAGGATGGATACGTCGTCCCCTCTGTTCTCCCTTCCGAGATCCGACACGCCATCTCGTCGGTGAAGAAACGTACAGCACCCGGTCCCGACAGGATCAGACCCGAACACCTGAAGAACCTCCCGCCAGCGCTCATCAACACCCTGGCGCGGCTCTTCACACGATACCTGTCGGAGTGCAAGGTTCCATCTCAGTGGAAGACCAGCGGAACCGTCTTGCTGAACAAGAAGGGAGACGTGCACGACATTGGCAACTATCGCTCGATCTGCCTGCTGTCCGTAGTCTACAAGCTGTTCACTCGAGTCATCCTGAATAGGATCAGCAGAACCCTGGACGAAGGACAGCCATGCGAACAAGCAGGATTTCGGAGAGGATTCAGCACGATCGACCACATACACACAGTTGGATCATCGAGGTTCTCCCTTCCGATACGCCATCTCGTCGGTGAAGAAGCGTACAGCACCCGGTCCCGAAAGAATCAGACCCGAACACCTGAAGAATCCCCCACCAACGCTCATTAACACTTTGGCGCGGCTCTTCACACGCTACCTGTCGGAGTGCAAGGTTCCACCTCAATGGAAGACCAGCAGGATCGTCATGCATGCATCGTACATATAAGACGTATATTAGGCCTGTTTTAGACAGCGGTACTTCAGTGTTCAATCCATTCAAAAAGAAAGACATTGCTCTTCTGGAAAGCGTCCAGAACAACTTCACCCGAAAATTATTTTTAAGATGTTTTGGAACCAACTATGACAACATACCTAGAGGTCCAGACAGGGCCAAACAGCTTAAGTTACCTTGCCTCCGCAGTCGAAGGAAGATGATCGACATGACCATGATGTTTAAGATTCTTACAAATAAAATTTCAATAGATCCCACGATATTTTTTGGTGCACCTCTGACTACGAATAGGAGAGGGAACCTAAGGCTTTACCTTCCTGTTCCAAAATCGCAGGCGAGATCAAACTTCCTCACTTACAGAAATCTTAGACTTGAATTTATTATTAGGTGAGGATGAGAATATCAAAAACATGTCCGTGAGTTCGTTCAAGTCCTTAATGGTACGTAAAAAGTTATGTTAAACGTGCTCTGTTTAATTTTATGTTTGTTGTAGTTTGTGTGACCTAGTATTTGTTTTTCTGTCATTACTTATGTAATGCATGACTATGTTCATGTCTCATAAATAAATAATAAATAAATAAGTGTCGCGAGAGTACAAGCTGTCGCTGTGCTTTAGGTTCATCGACCTGAAGAAGGCATTCGACTCCGTCGAAACTGAAGCGGTCATCGACGCCTTGCTCACTCAGGAGGTTCCTACTCAGTACATCAGAGTCCTTCAAGAGCTGTACAGTGCATTCGCGACCAAGATCTCACCATTCTACAACGACGTCGTCGTCGACGTGAAGAGAGGGGTTCGGCAAGAAGAGCGGTGTATATCACCGCTCTTCAGCGCCACCCTCGAAAACGTCATGCGCGAACTAGAATGGGAAGACATGGGAGTGAAGGTCGACGGCCGGCAACTACATCATCTTCGCTTCGCTGACGACATCGTGCTCACAACACCGAGCATCAGTCAGGCGGAGCGAATGTTGGCCGTCTTCGATCGTGGTGGGAACGTTGGACTGAAGGTGAATCTTAGAAGACAATGTTCATGAGGAACGGACAAGTTTCTGATGCCCCATTCTCGCTCAACGGAACGAAGATCTCCGAATGCCCCAGCTACGTGTAAGCGGTAAACGCTAGAGACGCTGAGATGCCGATCAGTGGTGCACACAAAGTTATGGGAGTCAAAAATTTTTAACGAATTTTTTTAACGGAAATTTTTCGCTAAATCTTCGGCAAATCGTTAAATTTCGTTAAAACATAAAATTGGCTGCGAACTATTATTTCAAGCGAAAAAAATCGGAGAAAACTATTTATGTTCCTACATCAACAGGTCAACAACTAGAGTTCAATAAACGTAGCGCAGCATACTACAATGTAACATGTATAATTCACGGCTCAAAGCGGCTCGGAGGGCCGCACCATGTATGGCAGCCCTATTAAACATTTTGTTTTGCACTAAATCAGAAAATTACACAACTCTAGTGTGTTCCACTTCTGTTTAGGCTACTTCCGTTGTAATTGAGCATTCATGTGCCTCCTTACGAAGCGTGATGACCACTGGATACAAGGCAGGCCCGTACTAGCCGACTTGCGTTTAATCCACTACCAACAAAGGGTGGACAGCAAGGCAAGTCAGCTCTCAACAATAAATTATATTCGGAGTGTGCAAGAAGAACAGGTACGGAATTATCATTCACGAGAAGGATAGTTCTTGGGCTGGTGCATTGTGCCGGAAAGACATCTTAAAATGGGTTAGGTCAGGCAGAGTCCGGAGATCACACCCTTTCCTAGTTCTCTGCGTAACCGTTTCGTGTGTTCCATGAGCATGTACAATCTCGATGCGGGCAGCAGCCCACCAAGTACCGAAGGAACGCCTTAAATAGGCTCGGGTGGGGGAAAGGATCTCCTTGTACTTACGGGATATTCGCCTTGGCAAGAAGGCACGTGTATGTCCAGTTACATCAGAAATGCCCTAGATTAGTTTACCATTGGGTATAAAACAACGGTGCTAGGCAAATTTTCAAATTATGTTCAACACAAAACGTTGTATGGGGCTGTCCTAAAAGACAACCCCTCTGAGCCTACTTGCGGCTAAGGAACTAATACAAATACAACTAGAGGCCTATCGGTGAAACGTTAACGATCAGTAAAGCGAAAACCTTTGTCGAGAGCGGAGCGAGAAAAACAGAGTGCACGCGAGAGAGTGCCTTACGCTAATATAGGACCAGGGGCAACTTGTGGCAGCGCGCCGCACTGCGAGAAGTTGTCACGGTGACGAACTGTGACATATCCGTGATGGATAGTGGGTTTGCTGAGATGCTTGGCGGTTCGGAGAGAAACGTTTCTAGCTCATAGATGCATTACTTCTGACAATTCAATTGCGCGACGGAGAGTATGAAAATAGCGTCCAAATCAAAGTATAAAAGAATGCGTGTGCTGTGCCTGATGTCACGGGCGCAATCTCGCAGGTCAGACCCAAACATTGGGCATGGGCAACAACGGATTGTTTTTGTCTATTCTAGCTCACTTCAAGAGGTTTTCAGGAGCAGTCTTAATTTGGAGCGCGAGGCTTGCAATACTAATAAAGGTTAACAAGAAAGGTGATAAACGTATTAAGAAAATCGTCCGTTAAAATTTTCGTTAAATTTCTAACTTCTCTTTCATGAAACAATGTTTTCGCCTAACGGCAGCTGGTGACGGACTGGCGATGAAGTATTATGTGTAAATCTGTAGCAAATCTGTTCTGCTCTCTAAAAACGTGAAAGACATCTGCTTCCTTTTTACTGCCGACATATCCCTACTCCAACTGCCAATGGCCAATTAGAGCAAAAATCGATAAAGTCAATCGATAACAACCGATCGAAAAACAAGTCTATGCACTGTGGCACTGTAAAAGAAGGAAGAGGACAATAACGTCGGTACTAAGTATACTTATGCTCTCGCCAAAATTTCGAATATTCGAATGGCTTCGAATACCGAAAATTTTCGAGCATTCGAAGTCGAATATATTCGAAAAACGTTGTTTTTCTGAATATTCGAATTCGAATACATTCGAAAAACGCAATTTTTTGAACATTCGAATTCGAATACATTCGAAAAACGCGATTTTTTGAACATTCGAATTCGAATACATTCGAAAAACGCAATTTTTTGAACATTCGAATTCGAATACATTCGAAAAACGCAATTTTTCGAATATTCGAATTCGAATGAAAAATCAGGCTGGCTGATAGACATGATAGACAGGAAAAATCTCAAACAGTTCGCGGGATCGCGGAAGGGCTAGATGTCAGGGGAACTGCGGTTGCGAAAGCATTGAAACGCCTTGGGAAGGTGAAAAAGCTCGAAGAGGGGGTGCCCTACGAGTTGAGGGAGCGGAAGAATTGTCACGTTTCGGGATTTGTTCTTCTCTACTTTTACGCAACAAACTGACCCGTTTTCGGACCGAATCATCACTTGTGATGAGATAGAGGTTTTGTATGATAAAAGCGAACGTTCCAGACAGTGGATGGACGAACCCCCTTGGCATTTTCCAAAGGCGGGCCTCCACCAAAAAAGGTAATGATCACTGTGTGGTGGTCGGCGCCTAGTGTAATCCATTACAACTTTTTGGCACGAAGCCAAACGATCGCAGAGTCCTACTGTAAAGAAATCGACGAAATGCACCGGAAATTGCGCCAACTTCAGCTATTATTGGTCAACGGGAGAGGCCCGACTGTTTTGCACGATAACACCAGCCCACACTTTTCACAAATCACTTTGAAAATTGAACGAATTTTGAAGTTCTGCCTCACCTGTCATATTCTCCAGACCTCTCACCAAACGACCACCATCTTTTCAACAACTTTCAGAACTTTCTCGCTGGGGAAACATTCCACAGTCAGGACCAAGCCAAAACAGCTTCCGTGGATTCTGTCGAATATCGACCGCCTCATTTTTTCGCAAACGGAATAAGTTCACCGGCCACCCGTTGGCAAATGTCTGTTGATTCGAGCGGTGTCTATCTCGACTAAATCCGATAAGCTTTGAGAAAGTTATCGTAGTTCAAAGTGAAGCGCTCAAAACGCTGAGAAAAATCCCTTCTGAAGCGTTCGTCACCCATACCGACCTTAAGCACCCGGGGGAGTTTCCATACAATCTAATCATATAGCTTTTGCGGAACCGTAGTTGTAGAAACGAAAAGCAGAATAGCATTCAGCGACCACGGAGGAGCAGAAGAGCATAACGAGCAGCTAGAGGAAAATCACAAGGCTGACTCCATAAGGCACTGCTCTGCACGAGAATACATCAGACGTGGCACTAGACTGCAGTGCATCCCTGTTCACCCTCACTCTCATGCTGCAGACATTTGATGGCCAATGGTCTCAGACTCCTAACTGCAGCGTGAAGGACAAGTAGCGTCCGTTTGAAACACCGTAAGAATCATAATTTCCAAGTTTTAATTGCAGTTAAGAATTCCTACTCTTCCTCCACCGCGTTGCACAGGCGATAGTCAGAATCGACGAGGCGCTATTGTAGATTTGATTCACAGAAAGAACCGTTTTGAAGATCCAAATTACTCGAAGAGCCTAACAAGCCTGTTTAGAATACGCCGCTACACAAATTCTCGTTGGGCATTCGAATGACACTTTTCGAGTAGTCGAATAATTTTGGCTTCCCGGGAAATTTTGAATATTCGAACAGTTTCGAATACCGAAAATTTTCGAGCATTCGAAACCGAATATATTCTGAAAACGCGATTTTCCTGAATATTCGAATTCGAATACATTCGAAAAACTCAATTCTTTGAACATTCGAATTCGAATACATTCGAAAAACGCGATTTTCCGAATATTCGAATTCGAATATTCAAATTCGAATGAAAATCATTCGAATACCTATTCGAATAGGTCATTCGAGCATAAGTATAGTACTAAGTGGGCTAGTGCTCGCTTGCACACCGGCAAGCTATTTTAAAACGCGTAAGTTAGATCAGCCAGACTCCGGAGTTCTTTCCCCTGTGCTCTTTTCCCTGAAGCGTCAGCGGGAAGAGCACATAAGCCGTGTTTATGTGGAGGTTCCATGATCACGTGCAATCTCGCAGCGGGCACGAGCCCGCTAAGTACTATAACGTCTTTCTTTACCACATGCCTTGAACAAAAATGTCTCCATATTATAGTTTCAAGTTACTGTGTGTTTACAGGTCTGTAGCGTGCACTCCAAACAAAGGCTATTGGTTCGGGTCCCGCCCAGACCAAGCAAGCCTTCCTTACCTTTGGGGCACCTGAACTGATACAACAGTTCCTTCGAAGGATAAACAGGTACTTGTTTATCTGCTGGCCAGCGCAAGTCAATATTTAGGCCAAATAGGCATAGAATTTCGAGGGGCAGAAGAGCATAACGAGCAGATGAAAATCACAGACCGACTCTATGAGGCACTGTTCTGCACCAGGCGACATCGGACGTAGCATAAGACCGAGGTGCACCCCTTTTGACCCTCGCACCCATCCTGCACACATTTGATGGCCTGTGGTCTCAGACTCATAACTGCAGGGTGAAGGACAACTAGCGTCCGTTTGAAACATCGTTCGAATCATCATTTCGAAGTATGTTCCGCATTTAAAAATTCCTAATCTTCCTCGGCCGCTTTGCACAGGCGCAGCAATAAAAGTGGAATGCTTGGCACCTCCCAAACAAGAATTTGCCTTTATCATTCCTACTGCTATCCTTAATTCTTTCTTTATGCTTATACGTTTACAGTGGAAATAGCTTCCAAAACAGCTTGAGTGGAATGCAAAATTGGTCCAGATCAAATTAACCTTTACGTCAATACTCTAAGACGATCTGAAAAATCTCTCGTACGCGTAAGGAAAGGATGCGTAAGAAGTAAGGATGACATCATAAGGGTGCGCTAAGAGCTGTCGATCGCCACTGTGTCGGAAACGACTGGCAGAAAACAAGTGAAATTTGCGTAAAATAGATACACAAAATACTGGAAAATATCCAGACGTCTCCAGCGAGCGCCAGAATTCAGAAGTGTCGCAGATCGATCAGGCAATCGATATCGATAGACACTATCGATCTCTTTATCGGTGGTATCGGTTTCCTCTTACAAGGGAAGGGTCTGAAACATATGTCTGAACGGGGAAAACAAGTCGTATAGGAAGAATTTCCACCCCTAAATTACTATAAAAATGTGTTTCTTTTTGCAAAGTCGTTAAACCAAGGAGTAATGGGTCCCTGAAGCTACAATGGAATCGTCCTGCGATGCCTCTGCCGGCAAGCGGCTCTGAGCGCAGTAGATAGTGACGTTGCTTCATGCCACGGATGTCGGGAGTTCGATTCTTCTGCACTACTGCACTTTTGCATTTCAACTGATTGGCTGAGATTTGAGGGGTTGATGCGTCTATATGATTTTCAGACGTTTTCTGTGCATTTTTCCAGCTGTATGCTGCGGAGAATACTATTACTATTACTACTGTTGTTAATGTTTCCAAGATTTAATAGTACAAATTTAATCAATTAAAAAACAAATAATACAAATAAAATAATAGAAATAATCAGCGAGCGGGAAAATACGAGCTGTCCCACGCGGCAGTCACCTGAAAATCATTACTGTTTCCAAGATTTAATAGTACAAATTTAATCAAGGAGTTCACTAATAGCTACGGTCAAGATTTAATAGTACAAATATATACAGGGTGGCCCATAAGTCCTGCAACAAAAACATAGGCGTATAAAAAGGCTAAGAATGCATTGAATTTGGTACATTTTTATACCGTGTTTGCCCCTGGTTTGTAGATTACGGTGGAGCGGTATTATTCATAAGGGACCACTCCTGGATTGGTAAGAGCCTTCAGATCGTGTGGGTTGCTTTGCAGCTCACGTCGCAGCCCCTCTTACGGAGTTTTACTTCTTATTCGTTCCAAAGAAGATATTGAACAATAGTTTTCCCAGGCTTTATAGAGCAAGACATTTTCTTTAAGATGGTTAATAAACAAAGATTGAAAATCTAAAGATTTAGGAATTTCACAGCTAGTCTTTCGCGGGTGCAATATTTTGCAGATGGACTGAGAACCGCTACCACGTCCTTTTCTTTTGCTGTTACAGGAATCGCTTTACCAGAATGTGCATTTTGCCTTTAAACAGCGCGATTGAGTCTCTAATATATGGTGTTAGGTTTTCGTTCCTATCAAACGAACATTTTTATTGATTTTCACTCTTTTTACACAAAAACCTATGGAGTG
>CANDYH010000355.1:0-19200 GCA_947396885.1 Heligmosomoides polygyrus polygyrus | reverse complement strand
ATTAGCATTGCACAAATCGTTGCCACAACGAGCAAGAAGGACGTAGTCAGAGGAAGTCGAACTTCAGAGCGTTTGCATTGAGCCCATGGTCCGGTTTATACGTCCATCGCCTCGCGACGAGGTACCACGTGGGGAGTCCAAATTGATGGATCGCTTATCTCATCGCTCATCGACGACGGCAGCCGGCCTGAGTGACAGCGTTACGTTAGGTGTCACTCGGACATTCGGGTTCGACGAGCCGAACAGTCTCCACGCAACCACGCCCCTTCAACAGAATGGCAACTGCAGTTGCCAACAGAAACTGCGGTTGCTATTCTGCTGAAACAGCAACAGTGTGTTGCTATCCTGGTGGAGGCCTGCAACACACTGTTGCTATCCCCGCGTAGCCATTGGCGCGTCTCTGCGCACTCTCGCTGTCAACGCTCTGACTTGGCCGCACCGTCATCTCTCGCGCTCTCGCGCTGTCTGCGTCTCACGGCGGGGCGCGCGCCGTCGGGCAGGGTCTTCGCACTTTCGCGCTCTGCCCTAGCTCTGCGCTTGCAAAGCTTCTCGAAGCGGTCTTGATGCAATCAATACTGCCACTGCCTCTAGTCTAGACACTAGACGTAAGCCTTCCAGCTTATAGTTTATAACTATAAACGACCCTATAGCACTATTTTTAATTACAGTTAACTGCTTAAAAACGCAAATCTTGAAAGTTGTAAAAACATACCCAGTAGAGGATGCAAAATGTAGGTATGAATCTTTTAATTACGCTGTTGTGGCACCAGCGGGGTGAGAATACTTTATTCACATATATCTATTACTTCTTCAATCATTATCCCCTTCTTATCGTCCTTCTTCTTATCCTCCCGGTCGTCCATCGTCCTACTAAAGCTCTTCTTCTTCTTCTTCTTCTCCTGAGCGTTTAGTCCCGCGCTGTCGCAGGGTCCGCTGTTCTTGTGATCTGTCGCCACCTCATTCTATCAAGGGCGTCATCTGCCGTGGCGCCGACTTCGGCGAGATCTCTCTTGATGACGTCCTTCCATCTTTTCCTTGGGGCTCCTCTTGGACGCTTTCCGGGTGCCTCGAAATCTAGGCCAACCTTGTGGGGTGATCCTCTGGTCTTCTGAGGACGTGTCTATACCACCTCAGGCGCTGCTCTCTCATCTTCATCGTCCTACTAAAGCTAACTACCCTAAACGGCGCTGGTGAGCGGTCTATCCCCTAACACTCTTATTGTCACTAACCACTGCCATATTATTATTCGTAATTTAAACATACCCCACCATATATCCCACCATTATTATATAACAAAACATTATCGGTTGATAGAAATTTTAGGAAAGGGTAGAAATACAGAGAAATACAGATCGTGCACGATGAGGTGAACTGGGCAGAGCGCTAACATCGAGCAGCGAAGGGATCAGTGAGAGTCACATGGATATGTGATTAGAGTTTCTCATGCTGTGGAGAAAATCAGAAAACAAAGGTAGTCCACTCAAAGATATGTTAGAAAGTTGTTAATGGCTCATATGAAAACGTAAAGAAATGGAAATTTTCTGACATATGAGCGGTATGGATTGCGCCATGCAGTCGTCTGAATTCTTGCATTTTGCACTTGATTGATTGTGTTTCACCAGAACACCTGTTGTAATTTTTCAATAAAGAGACCTCGTTGATTGGTTTGTGTTTTTAAGGTTTAAAACTTCAAAACACACTATGCCTTGCAAAAAATGCAGGGTATCTGAAAAAATGCAGGTACCATTTGAAAGGTTGCAACATTGCTGCTAGCGAAGCTTTGGAAGATGTTTAAGACTCATAGGAGAGCATCCAACGACGAAATTTCTGCGACGTATACGTAGTTAAGATTGCGCCATGCATCCACCTGGAACCTTGCATTTCAGACTTGATTGATTGTACACGGGTGACGCGAGTGGGTGGTGCTTTGGAGGGGTAGTCGCTGAATCGCGTCTGCATTTCGACGATGTTGCCGAACTTCCATAAGCATTTCAGGATAATTTCCTTCTCCTCGAAGGAAAGCCTAGAGCTGGGCATGACTCTTGTTATGGGCTCAGATATGTTGAGAGCGTTATTAGAGCAATAGCTAGATCAATAAATTGTGCAATCGAAAAACTCCCATTTCACGTTTTTTCACGTGATTGTCAAATTCTAAACGTTAAAAGAAGCACAGCACAGGTTAATGTGGCCAAGTGGTAATAAGACTGTAACACGCATTCAGCACATGCACAACCAATCGGGTTTAAAATGTAAGGTTTCAGACGAGTGCATGGCGCGATCTTGACCATTTAAACATCTCAGAATTTTTTGCTATCCTCTGCTTTCATACGGGTCTCGAACAGCTCCAAAAGCTTCATTAGCAGCAATATTAACACCTTCCAAATAGAACCTGCATTTTTTAAGGAGCACCCTTCATTTTTTGCAAGACACAGTGTGTCTTCAATTTTGAAACCTTGGAAAAGCACAAATTAATCAATACGGCTCGTTTAAGGAGACATTACAACAAGGATTCAAGTAAAACACAATCAATCGAGTGCTGTCATGAACTCTGGTTCATGATATTGAACCACACCTCTGCTAAAGCTCCGCCTCCTTGCCTTTATAACCGGCTCTGGCGGAGGATGGAGGGAGAAGGAAGAACGGAGAGAAACGGACGGCACCTATCCCGTCTGAGCTGCTCTCTAAGTTCTCCTCATCCAGAGGCTGGACCCTTGCGGACGCCACTATGTCGGCGGACCCGCACACAAGCCAACTAATCAACAAACCTAAAGGAACTTAAGTTAGTAAATAACAAGAGTTAAGATAATTCTCAACCCAAGCAAGTATAAGTAAAGAACACGCTCTCTATCTGTCTCTCGAGTTTAGTCTCTCTTTACTCTCTTTGGTAATGCGTGTTATGTTAGTTAGGTTGAAAAATAAATATATAAAACGATTGGAGTAATAAAGAACCACCAAAACCCCATTGGACCGTGATGCAGTCCAATCATGGTGCATCGGCCGAATAAATGATAGAACGCAAAAATGCTAATCTTCGAAAAGCATGTTTTAACCTAAACAGAATTAAAGTTCCTTAATCAACACTCTACTAAACAATTCAAGATTCTATGACATAAGACCTACATTTAATAGAAAAAAAATCAAAGAGCAATATAGAAGCAGAAGTACCTGTGTAATCTATATAGTGTGTTAATTCTGGCCAAATTAGCATACTGAAAGTACCCTCACACAGGGAAAATGCCTTATCGATCTCATCTGCTATTTCTCTTATTTTTTCTTTCTCTTCAGCCTTTCGTCCTCGCTTCTCTTATCCTCGTGTTAACCTCCATGGAGACAAAAAAAAGGTCTGACACACCGAAAAGCGCGCTCCTAAGTGACAGACCGCTATGTTGCAAATGCAAGGGCAATTTAGCAGTCTGTTAAACTTTTCGAGAGCTCCTATGGCGAGAGATACCTCGAAAATCTCGTTCTGAGGCATACAAAAGTCGACTTAATGGTGTTAATAATTCGGATTAACGGAACTGTAAAAAATGTAAACACAGCAAGGCCTACAGTAAAACGAAAACTGGAGCTTTTCTGCAGCTGCACAACGACGACGCTTGCAAAATGAGTTCAAAAGAGCAAGCTCAGCCACATTCCCGAGATATCGCAAGAGAATAAAACTAGATTTCCCAGATAACGGCTTCACAACAAAAAACATCGAAGCCGCCTCAAACATAAACATTGTTTTGGCTCCCACAACAACACTTAAGAATGCAATCGAAATGTTTATGAACACTGAGCAATGTTTACATTCAGATGGCATAACTGATATCACACAGACATAAATACTGATGGCAGACTTCCCTCTTCACTCTTCTCCTCCTCACCAGCGTTCGACACAGCTCCAGACTTTACATATCGTCATCGATGTTCAACCTGAAAACAGCAAAGCAAAAAATTACAAGACAGATTAATGTCCTTAACAGCCTCCTTCAAGAGGCTGATCAATTTAGTAAGCCATGGGCATTCCCAAAAGAACCAGAAGAATTGGAACAATTTTTGTTAGAAAAGAATATAACTTTGAAACACTTAAGCAAGAGCATCAACGAACAAAAGGATAAAGTATGGGAGTACTTTTCAGCATGCACATGCTCCATAGCAGAGCTCGTGCAAGAAAGCAAATTGGATATTGAAGAGAAGTTCGACGAATACTGGGAAGAACAACAAGGTGAACAAATAATAACTCAAGCGACGGAAGTCATCCGTCAACTAGAGAAAAGACTTATTGAAATTGAATGCCAGGACGCACTTTTAAAGCTAGCGGTCGCAAACAAGCAAAACAATCCTTCAACAGCGCTGCCATACCCCAATCTAACTCCAACCCAGACAAGCGAGATTTCCCCGTGGGCTATCACGGAGCGCCGACTCATGAGCAGCGAACTCAAGGTCCCAGAATTTAATGGTGAACCATCACAATTTGGACCATTTTGGGAGCTATTTGAAGAATTAGTACATAAACAACCTTACACAAACATAGAGAAACTATCAATACTGCTCAACTGCTGCAAAGGTGACGCAGCACGTGCCCTTCGGATGATTCCGAGAACTGGGGACTCATACGACAATGCGGTAGCGCAACTTAAGTCACAATTTGAAGATCCCAAGCGAATCACAATGGATATGGTCCGTCAACTAAAGTCCATAAGACAATGCCGCGAAGATCCCAGGTCACTAAGGAATAATTTAAGTGATATACCATCAATAGTAGCGACACTGAAGAAACAAGGGGAAGTCGTAGATACTACTCACTTAATAAGCATGGTACTGGACACCTTCCCTAAAGCAATACAAGAAGAAATCCTCAAAAACGAATTTGACTCTGGAAAAGTATGGTCAATGACAGACCTACTCGATAACCTTTCTGTCTCAATTAAGCGCAAGGAGCACATAGAACTTCACAGATCGTACAATACGGAGGAATACTCCTCGTTCCACACAAGGGCAAATATAATAATAAGATGCACGGGATGTGGCCAACCACATCGTTTCCAACAATGCACCAGATTTTCAACTGTTCAACAAAAAATAGATCGCCTTAAGGCGCTATCGGCGTGCTGGAAATGCTTCAGTCGAAACCATACAACCTTCGCTTGTCGAAACCAAAATTGTGCTCACTGCGGCGGTAAACATAACATTGCAATTTGCAAAAGAAGACCCCAATCATATAACGGGAGAAGTAACTTCCCAGGAACGATGAGACGAAGTCTGTCATTTGACAGATTTTCAAGAAGACGCTCACCAGGAGGTCGCTATTCTAGATATAGGAGTCCCTCCCTCTTGAATAACAATCGAAGTCGCAATGCATCTCAAGAAAGGAGAACAACAAACTATGGCACTTTCCGAAACAACCGCAACAGATTCCCGTCGATATCTCCATCCCGAAGACCCGAAAGACAAAATACGAGAAGATCTTCCTCAAGATCACACTCAAGAGAATCCCAAGGGCAACCCAGAGTACATTTTACGGAAACTGTTCCTCAGTCACGAGTAGAGTCTGCCAATGTGCACTTTCAAACTAAAGAGATTGCTCCTCAAGAAAATAACGTTACACTTTGTGCGAACCAACCAAATAATAATGAGTGCACACGTCTAATGATCGTTCCAGTAATTGTTCATAACACCGAAGAAGGAAGCTCTGAAACTACGCTCGCACTACTGGACTCAGCGTCGGATCAATCTTTCATTTCAAGCTCACTAGCAGTGCGTTTGAATCTAAAAACTCAAGCAGAAATATCAATAATTGTTAATACTTTCGGCGGAAGGGTCGAAAGAAAGAAGGTAAAAAGAGTTACAACCTTGTTATCAAACTCACAAGGTGAAGGCATCAATGTTGAATTGCTAGCAAGCGATAAACTTACACAAGCTCTTAATCTGTGCGAAATAACGCCCCAAGATAAATTATATATACAGGAGAGATGCCTCTATGGAGAAGATATTTGGATAACATCAATTAGTAACGAAACAGTTACTCCCGAAATTCTCATAGGGATTGATTATTTCAATGCAATCATGAAACTAAACGAACCTGTAACACGTCTTCCCTCCGGACTGTTCATCACGCCCACCTTATTTGGGCCCGTGGTTTCAGGGGTGCAACGCAAGGAAGACGAGTCTGAAATAGACAATTTGAATAACAACACCTTCCACACTTGTGGTCAACAACACCAAGATATACATGACATGGATTACTCTGATTTATGGAAATTACCAGCAATAGGAACAGAAGATTTTCACACTGAAGAAGAACTTAATAAACAAATTATTGACACTTTTTACTCAAGTGTTCAAATGCAGGATGGGAAAATATTCGTCCAATTTCCTTGGAAAGCAAATAAAAATCAATTAGCCAATAACTATAATTTAGCCCTTAGCAGACTTCACCAATTATACAAGACTAAAGAACGCAATCCGCGGTGCTGGAAAGAATATTGTGCCATAATTGATGAACAACTCAAAAAACAGTTTATTGAAGAAGCTCCTGCTCAACCTCAAGGGACGTCACCATGTTACTACATTCCACACCAAGCTGTGATAAAGTCAGAAAGTGAAACAACTAAGACAAGAATAGTCCTTGACGCTTCATCCAAGATGAAAGGGGAACTCAGCCTCAACGATGTAATACATCAAGGACCCTTGTTCTTACCACATTTGTGCGGAATACTAATAAGGTCAAGAATGAAACAAAAAGTCATGATGGCAGATGTCGAAAAGGCATTTCATATGATTTACCTACAACCAACACAACGAGATTCAGTGCGTTTCCTTTGGCTGAAAGACGTCACAAAACCTCCTATACAAGACAATATCGCAATACTTCGTTTTTGTCGATTGCCATTCGGTATAAATGCTTCACCCTTCCTTTTGGGAATCTCAATTAAATACGGAATTGACCAACAAAAACTACCAGGAGAAGCTATCTATGATGAAATCAATGAAAACCTCTATGTCGATAACGTAATGTTAACTGATAACTCCACGTCAAGCCTTGTCACAAAGTATCAAAAATCTAAGCAAATCTTTGCCAACATATCAATGAACCTTCGACAATTTATAACAAACGATGAGGAATGCAATGAAGCAATTAAACCAGGAGATTTTGCAAAAACAAAGACTCCAAAAATATTGGGAGTTCCGTGGGATCACCGAAAAGACTACCTTTACATTCAGTGCAAGTTGCAATATTCAAACAACCCTACCAAGCGAAAGGTCCTACAAGCAACACATTCAACCTTTGATCCACTCGGTTTCCTCACTCCCCTGCTTTTACCTGCTAAGAGGTTCTTGCAGGATTTGTGGAAATCAGACTATGGCTGGGACGAAAGATTAATCCCTGAGCATAATCGCATGTGGCAAACTATTTGCGAAGAAGCGGGGGGCTACATAGCAAAAGTCCCTCGTATGGCTACAAGTGGCTGCGCTGACGATCGATACGAGCTGCATATTTTCGTCGATGCATCGATTCGATCGTTCGCCGCAGTTGTTTACTTGCGCACGATTGACTCGCATGGAGCAATCGGCAGCACTCTCTTAATGGCACGGCAGCGTCTAGCGCCGATCAATAACAAGTCAAGAACATTGACAATTCCGCGCCTCGAATTGTTGGCACTACTAATCGGAATCCGCTTATCGGACTTTGTAATAAAAGAAATCCATACAACAATTTCGGAAATAAGGATTTACAGCGATTCCCAAGTTACACTACATTGGGTTCAATCGGATAATAAAGCCGGAGTCTTCGTTGACAATCGCTGTAAAGAAATAAAAGACAAAATGGAAGGATGGGTGAATCAAGGCATATCGACTTATTTACACTACATACCCTCTGAATTAAATCCAGCCGACTGTGCAACCAAAGGTTTAAATAAGGATCAATTAAGAAACCACACTTGGTGGTCTGGTCCAGCATTTCTGCAGCAGAACAATGAACAATGGCCCAATTTGGAGCAATTCAAGTGGAATGTACGGAAAAACGAAGAAGAAATATCGGCATCTACTGTGATTAGCCTAACTACGTTAACGTCAACAGTATCTACGGCATGGGAAGAAATATTTAGAAGACAATTTTCAAATATAAACAAATATAAAAAGGTGCTGGCACTTGTTTTAAAGTTTCTTAAAGTACAGGTGTACAATAAAATCTCACATGAATCTCAAGAAAAACTAAAGGCTAACATACCTGAGCTCGTTTACATTGACGACTCCATTCCTCTCGTCACATGTCAGGTCGCTGACCTTCAATCGTCTGAAACGATATTAATTAAGCTAATTCAAAGACCAATTACATGTGAACAGTTCAAAAAATGGGACAATTTACAAGTACAAAAGGACGAAAATGGAGTTCTAAGATGTCACGGAAGAGTAAAAAATATACATTTAACAAGAGAAACGTTAGAACCAATACTCTTACCACCCAATCACAAACTGACGGAGCTCTATGTAAGAGAATACCATATACGAAGCGGCCATCAAGGAATAAATGGAACACTAGCAAACCTTCGGCTCAAATATTGGATCCCAAGAGGACGTCAAGTAGTAAAAAGATGTTTAAGAGATTGTATTAATTGCAAAAAATGGAATGGAAAGCCTTACTTCTATCCCAATTCGCCGACGTTGCCAAATGCACGTACAGTGCCGTCGCGCCCTTTTTCACACGTCGGCATCGACCTCGCCGGCCCGTTCTGCGTCGCCAGCTCTGAAACAAAGGAGTGTAAAAAATGGGTCTGCTTAACAACCTGCATGACCACGCGAGCAATACCTTAGAAATCGTTGAAAATTTAAGTGCAACAGAATTAATTAATGCCTTACGACGATTCATTGCAAGAAGAGGAAAACCTCAACTCATAATATCGGATAACGCGACTAATTTTGCCCTAGGAAAGGATATAATAGAAACACTCGATCAAGAAACCCAAGCAGTTAATGAGCAAATACGTCTGTTCTTGACAAAGGAGTCCATTCAATGGAAATTCATAACTCCCCTTTCCCCCTGGAAAGGAGGGTTTTATGAGCGAATGATAGGAATTATGAAATCACTGCTCAAGAGAGCGGGACACAAAAGGAATTTTAAAGAGTCAGAGTTTCTAACAATTATACTGGAATGCGAAGCAATGGTGAACTCCCGGCCCTTAACCTACACGGGAAGCACGGTGGATGACTCACTAGTACTACGACCCGTCGATTTTCTTATCCCATACGCAAACGTAAATCAATTCATGGCACTTAAAGACAACCCAAGAGATGAGGACTACCTCCCATCTATTTCAACTAAGGACCAAGCCATACAATATTTCAATAAGCATCTAAATTATCTAGAACAATTATGGCGGACATGGACTCAGCAATACCTTCTCGAATTGCGAAATTTCCACCAAAGACGAATTAAACAGAAAAGCTTTACACGAAAGCGACCTGTAGTAGGGGAAGTAGTCCTAATAATGGACGATAACAAACCCAGAGGAGAATGGCAGCTAGGACTCGTCACGAAACTAATAAGAGACGCCGACAAAGAAGTTAGATCAGTGGTATTAAGAACAAGAACGTCAACAATTGAGAGATCAATTAACATGTTAATACCACTAGAACTGGATACGTCAGGAGATGAACAACTAAGAGCCAACGAAGAAAAGCAGAACGAGAGCGACATCGAGGTGGAACACGAGAAAAGAAACAACAGCGAAAACAAAAACAACAAGGCGATGGCGCCGCCAGAACGCATGACGCAGCGGAAAAACGCACGCGTCCGTTGCTGCCGCGACGCGCAAAGGAACACAAGACGTACACCGTCGACACCGCGATGACCGAGCGCGGATGCCGCAACGGAAATCGATCGAACACGTACTGGCATCACTGGCTTTTTCTTACTGTAATCGCAAGCTTGTGCACGCACGTACGCGCACACAACACCAAGGAAAGCACGGTACATTGCACACAAGGAGGAATCCTTGTTCATACAAAACAAGCACAAGAGAGGTTACAAGCCTGTGCGAATGAATACTGCATAGAAATTTTACAACCAGAGCAAGACATCAAAATACAATTTCCAGCTGAAATAACACTACATACGTACCAAATAACTGTGAAAACGCTATTGAGTAATGAAACACAGGCGCTACACTGGGCTTGTCCCCCAAGCCCCTTCTGTGAACAGATAACTTGCAATTTTTGCACCCAATTAATCGCAAACCCGGAATGCTGGCCAAGGCTCACAATTGCAATCACAGCGATTCTTTTGTATATACTACTCATAACGTTGTACGTAATCATTCGAGTACTGAATAGGCTGTGCAAAGCCACCAAAAATTTCTGTTTTAAGCTCAGTGTACTAAGGCAAGCATGCGTATGGTTAACTAATCGTTTCGCTAAACGCCGAAACTCTTCAGAATATGTCCCATTAGTCGAGATAGCAAGACGTAACACTAAATGGGATCCATCTACGATAGTGCGAATAATTGCCATTACTGCTCTGTTGAGTGGGACAAGTTTCGGTTGCCAACAAACAGCCATTATACCATCCTCAATTTCTCAATGCAGTTCCTTAACCAAAAACTGCTCTAACCACACAACTATCCTCGTAAAGCTGAACACTATGCAATCCGAAATGTGCCTAAACTTCAAGCATAACAGCCGTGAAATTCATGTACTGAAATTAACTTTGCAAGAACTCAAACTACGGTGTAGGAAAGAAACACTGTATTTCACACGCAATACACGAACAGAAGTACAGTCTAGCAAGCGGTGCCCGCACATGGGTACATGCACAGGTCTTAAATGTGGCAAAATTTCACCCGACTCAATGGTTGAAGAACTCGAAATCGCTAACAACTATACAGGAATAACCTACTGCACAGAATCATGTGGAGGATTGGGATGCTCCTGTGGGTGCCTGTTTTACCGAATCTATCATGTCCCAATTGATGATGAAATGTACGAAATATTTCAATGCCCCTCGTGGTTCGATACAGTAAAAATTAAGGTGGAACAAGCTCCACGCAAGGGAAGTCCGGATTCTTATGAGGTAGAAATCAAACCATACGCAATAAAACGCCTTCGGGACGCAACAATTGAAATTACAAGCTTGTCCTTTACACCAACTTCACTCTTAAACAAACGATTCATAACAAGCGGTCATTCTACGGCATACTTAAGCGACGATACAAGCTTCACATACGCATGCGCCTCGCGTCCAAATGGAACAAGCTCAAGCACAACTTGCTCAATACGCGATTCGTGCATATGTGCTCCAGCAGAAGATTTTGTGAATTGTTACTGTACACACAATAACGTATCTCAATTAGAGCAACTTTCTCACGTTCCGGAGGATGGAGGAAGAAGGAAGAACGGAGAGAAACGGACGGCACCTATCCCGTCTGAGCTGCTAGTTAGGTTGAAAAATAAATAAATATATAAAACGCATCGGTGGTTCAGTGGTAGAATGCTCGCCTGCCACGCGGGCGGCCCGGGTTCGATTCCCGGCCGATGCACCATGATTGGACTGCATCACGGTCCAATGGGGTTTTGGTGGTTCTTTATTACTCCAATCGTTTTATATATTTATTTATTTTTCAACCTAACTAAAGAACACGCTCTCTATCTGTCTCTCGATGCAGTCCAATCATGGCGTCCGCAAGGGTCCAGCCTCTGGATGAGGAGAACTTAGAGAGCAGCTCAGACGGGATAGGTGCCGTCCGTTTCTCTCCGTTCTTCCTTCTCCCTCCATCCTCCGCCAGAGCCGGTTATAAAGGCAAGGAGGCGGAGCTTTAGCCGAGGCGTGGTTCAATATCATGAACCAGAGTTCATGACAAGTGCAAAATGCAAGAATTCAGACTAGTGCATGGTGCAATCCATACCGCTCATAAGTGAAAAAATTTACATTTTTTTAGGCTTTCCTATGAATCTTTAACTTCTTCAGTACCTTTACCATGAGCAAAGTTATCACCTTTCAAAAAGTGCTTACATTTTTTTGGGACACCCTGTATAGTGAACATTTCACCCACATTCAGCTATTCAGTTGATTTTTTTAACGAGGCATAATGGCTACGATGAGATTTTGATTAACCGTAATTGCTTGTTGAATTCTGAGACAAAACTGTTACGCTAAGGAGCATCCAGGAACTGTCTTTTCTAGTATGTAGTTAAGTTTAGTATCCAAAGACCTGCAGTCGGAACTAGATATGAAAAAAGTAGGTAGTCTTCCTGCCCAAAAAGGAGAGAGAAACACTTACAGAGATGGCTAAGCTAAAGGGATATCACAATAATGTTATGAATTCATGCTCTGTTATACTATACTGTGGTGAGGGTGTGGGTTCAATACCAAGGGGGGGCACTCCAGAATGATTTGTAAATCCTAGTTACGCACGAATACATACAACATAACACATGAACGACATTACCTAATCCCCTTCCTTGGAAATATCCGATCCTGACGTTGAAGTGTTTTAAAAAATCGTTATCAAACTATGGAGAGGCTGCAGCGGCGCTGCTCGTAATACCCGTTTGAATTGGCGCGGTACCCTACCGACGTGTGCGTCAACTCACTCACCGTAAGGATGCCTCTATCGTCTCACGGCCCACTTCTTTTGTTGCATGTGGTCCTTGTCGGCACTAGATTCTATTGAAATGAAGTGCCCCCTTTGGGATTGAACCAGGATATGCAACAATTTGTGAAATGTTTTTTTTTCTGCTTGAAAAGTGTTTCGCTAAAGAAATGCAATAAAAACAGCTTCTGATACCGTATTATCCTCGTTTCCGTGTTTACGTGTGGTTGTGGTCATTTTGAGCCCTTTCCTTCCGCCTTCTGTCTTCCGCTCTCGTCAACAACAAAAAAATTATACGCACTCCTATACTAAACAATTATGAAGACAATACACTTGCTGAGGGTTTTCTATTGAAGAGGAAGATGAATTTCTCTGCAACAAGTGAAATTCCTGCTCTGTTCTATGAGTGAAAATTAGCATCAGTACCAAGGATGTGCGGAATTTCTGTTTTCGTGTTCCGAATTCCGGTTTCCGGCCATTTTGAGCTCTTCCGTTCCGTGTTCCGCCTGTTTTTGGACCGGAAGGCGGAAACGGAAATTGGCGCTGTTCAACATTAGTTTTCTCTTGGACAGCTTATCACGTAAAAAGAGTTCACCTTCATATAATTGCGAGTGAAATACTGTTTGACAACTCTAGTATTGATATTCTTGAATAGACTACCAAAAAAAAAAACCACTCAAAAATGACAACGTCTGAGTGCAGGGCAAAACTAATTGCTAAGAAGAAAGAAAGAATGCTAAGAAAATGCACTCAACATTGGAATGACCAGAAGTCAGAAGAAGAATAGTAGTCTTGATCCATTAGTTACAAATAGCTACAGAAACTTTCTAAGCATATTGCGCAGTATCACGAAGCAAAGGGTTCGGTAAAAGTTTTGCCATGCGGTTTTCTGCTCAAGATTACATCAATGCTCTTGATCGAAGGTGTACATCTCAATTTTCAATTTTATTAGGTGTGATATTCATCGATATAGAGTTATGCATCACATTTTTAATGAAGCATTACGAATATCAACCAAGAGCTATTATTTTGATTGACAAGGGTGACTTATTGAATTCTGAAACAATCCTTCGAGAACCATCTAGGAACTGCCCTGCTGTGTCACCTTCATATCAGGAAGTTTCTAGGCTGGCACCACAGAATGAATATTCAAACGGAATTGTGGACTTACCGTGACTGATCATTCATCCGGTTATCATCTTAGATCTCAGAATGAATTCTGAGTACTATTACTATTATTAGTTTTGGTGATTAGAATATAACTGCTAAACTTCAGTGTGTAGATATCTGTGCAGTCATCACGTCGTCCATAATGCCACAGGCTTCTAAAAATGTTGAAAGGAATGTCTTTGCTGGTAAAAAAAATGATCTAAGTTACTGCACCAGTTTTAGACTTCACCCGAGTGAGTTTTTAAAAACTGGTCTGTAAGCAACCTAAAGTGGTTAAGTCGGTTAAGTCTACTGTTCAAAAAATTACAGCAACAAAGAGTCAGCAAAGACGCATCGCAGAAACTAGATATGGAAACATCGGGGAGACTGCATGCTGAAATAGTGAGAAATAATAAGACAGGACCATGAATTTGTTTTCGTTTATTGCTCTAGCCATGGCCAAAAGGTTATCATAGCTCAAGCAGCAAGGCATGGTTATATATATATATATATATATATATATACATATATACATATATATATACATATATATATATATGCGACACCTGCCGCGCTTTTCTTCCTGTATTTGGTGACGGTGACGGTTTATTATGGCATCGACTATTTCCAGCAGCAACTCGTCACCCATGGACGCTATGGCCGATGTGGACTTCGGTATGGGTGCGTCGTTGGACAAGCACGTGCGACAACTCCTGAAGGCTAAGTCCATACCGACTTGTATCAAAAACGTCATTGAAGAACTGGTTTCGCAGATGTCTCGATTATACCGTGATAATGTAAATCTTCGATCTGAACTGGATTCACTTAAGACTTCTGCTGCACAGGTAGAAGGTCCTGGTCAACTTGTCCTGAGCATTGATCATAGTGATGTTAATTCCTCGCTACCGGTGGCCGCATCTCAAACTCATGTTCCAGTTGATAAGTCGATTGTCTCATATCATGAAATAGAGAGAAGGCGTTCTATAGTCATTGGTAATATTCCGGAAGTAGCGTCTAGTAACTTTAGAGAGAGGTTGAACTACGATTATCATAGTGTATGCAATGTACTAGACTTCCTAGGAGTTGAATGTAACCCTCTCACTGTCTACAGGCTAGGTAGGCCTCTCAGAGGGAAAAACAGACTGATTAAAGTTGTTCTACCGTCAGCAGTGTTTCAGAGAATGGCGGTCAGGAGGGCTCCGCGCCTCCGTCACTTCGTTAATGGTAAAGTTTTCCTACGGGAATCTCTGCCACCAGAGGTGTTGCGGAGGGGCGGGGTACGGGGTTCTACTGGCTGCAGTAATAGTGCTAGTGCTGGGGTAGTGAGTCCTAGTGACGCACCACCACAAGCCACGACTGCCGCCAGGGACTCCCGGGCCAGCCCTTCTGGCCTTCCACGTCTACGGTGATGCTGCTGAAGCAAATTCCTTCATCAAGTGTCTGTATGCGAACGTCAGGTCTGTATCTAGGAATAGACACTACATCAGCCTAATTCTGGGCAAGTGTTTTGATATTTATGCATTCACAGAGACCTGGCTTAAGCCATCCATTACCTTCTCCTCGCTTTTTGGAAATGATATGTCTGATTACGAGATAATTAGGTGTGACCGTGTAGCTAAAACCGGAGGAGGGGTTGCATTTGTATGCAATCGCTGCCTTAGGACTTCCGTTGTGCTGTCGAATTCAGTTAATAATGGGTTTGAGTTGTTGTGTCTTGATGTACTTAGTGTAAACTGGGCGGTACGGCTAGTTTTGGTCTATCGGGCACCTTCCTGCGATAGGAACTTGACTGATCGTCTGTTTAATATCATTAGTGATCTAATATCCAATGATCTGGAATCGGTGGTACTGGGCGATTTCAACATGCCTGACTTCTATTATCCTGCTGACAGGGCCGCGGGTACGGGTGTAGCCTCAAGTTCTTTGGGGTTACAAAACCTTGTGAGCTCTCACGGCCTTCTCCCCCTCGTTCGGGAAAGTACTAGAGGCGACAACATTCTTGACCTTGTACTTGCCAGTATGGCTGGGTTGGTAAATCACCTACGTGTAGGACCTCCCATTGGATCCAGCGATCACAACAGTATTTCCTTTGTCATCGCTGGGTTCAAGGGAGCCACCAAGCATAGCGCTCCTGTATCACGTAGACTGTTCTCACATGCTGACTACGATGCAATTCGTATTTTTCTGTCACAGGTTAGATGGATTGATTTATTTGAAAGTCAACCCGATGTCAATTCGAAATATGAGCTGTTCCTCATGGTACTGCAGAAAGCTATCGATAATTTTATTCCCATTAAGAGAGTTTCGTCGGATAGTGTTGCCCACCCTCCAGCTTATCTGTCCAGTATGGTAAACCATCGTGAATGCTTGCTCCATGAAGCTAAGCGAACGGATAATTGGGAAACTTTTGACAAGTATAACGCCGAGTTTGACAACAAACTTCGAAAATTTAACAACTACTTAGAAGCTAAAGCTGTTGAGTCTGTGAACCCTCGCAAGTTTTATAAGTTTCTGAACTCTAGACTTCAAGACAGAAAAGGCATCGGTTGTCTTAGGGGAAAGAATATGGATGCTAATACTGATCACGCTAAGGCTGAATTGTTGGCTAAAGAATTCGCTAAGGTCTTTTTGAAAGATGATGGCATCTTGCCTGCTGAATCTCGCTGTGAACATACAGTGATGGAAAGCTTTCCATGGTTTGACGGGCTTACGTTGTTGCGTCTTCTCAAAGGTTGGCCACCCTCCTCCTCAGTCACTCCTGATGAGGTACCTTTTAGCTTCATTCAGAAGATTGCTGATGTCATTTGTGCCCCTTTGGCTTATATTTTCAATCAGTCTCTTATGTATTCTCAGGTCCCAGCGCGCTGGAAGCACTCTTATGTCACTCCAGTTTTTAAAAAAGGCGATCCTTCTAAACCGGAAAACTATAGACCAATCAGTATCGCTTCTAGCTTTTGTAGGCTCTTTGAGAAAGTTCTTAAGGAATACATACTGGAGTTTGCTTCCAAACATGGAATTCTACCTGCCGCACAGCATGGATTTATGCAAGGTCGGTCGGTTGAAACGAACCTTCTAGAATGTATCAATGACTGGGGTGAGGCCTCGGACAAGAATTTGAGTTATGATGTCATCTATTTTGATTTCTCTAAGGCGTTTGATCGAGTATCACACAGGAAACTTTTGTCCAAATTGTCTATGCTTAACTTTCACCCAGTTATAGTGAAGTGGATTGGAGAGTTTTTAAGCAATCGAACATTCCAAGTGCGTCTGGGGCAGTCCCTCTTTGGGGTCAAAACCATCTCCGGCGGCGTGCCTCAAGGAGGTGTCTTATCGCCAATCTTATTCAATCTTTACACTGCTGATTTGCCAACAATCATAGAACCCACTGGGGTCAAGGTCAAGATGTACGCCGACGACATTAAGTTGTATAAGGTAATTGTAGATTCGGAGGATGTTGGAAGGCTTCAGGAGGCGGTGGATCTGCTCGTCCAGTGGAGTAAGAGGTGGCAGCTTCCGCTGTCTCCGAGTAAAACTGTGTACATGTCCCTTCACCAGGGCCGTCCCCCTGACTCTCGTGAGTACCATATCGACAATTCTCCTATTGAGGCGGTGAGTAGCGTCAAAGATCTTGGTTTCCACTATGACGCTAAACTGGATTTCTCCGAGCACGTGTCTAATTGTTGCAGGCGCGCCCAACATAGAACCTGTCAGATTTTCAAAGGTCTGACTACCAGGAATAAGGCTGTTTTGATACGGGCTTATAAGTCGTATGTGCGTCCGTTAGTGGAGTCTTCCACTACGGTCTTTTCCCCCAGTAGGAAAAACCTGATTAATGCGCTGGAGAAGGTACAGAATAACTTTACTCACAAAGTGCTTATACGTACTGGCGGCTTTTTATACTCCAGGGTACCTAAAGCCACGATAAGGAATAAATACCTAGGTCTCCATTCCTTAACATCTCGTAGAAAAATCTTTGATATTTGCATGGTCTACAAGTTACTCCATCAACCGCGTTATAGGGAGTCCAGGTTTTTTACAATGCGAGTTTCTCATACTAAGGGAGAGCATGAAAAGATTTTCCTTCCCTGCCCTAGGAGCAGGTTTAAGGTAGGCCTTTTTCCTCATAGGGCTGCAAGCGCGTATCTTAGGGCAGCGTAATGCATGCAATCCTCCTTTTCTCTAGAGCAGCTTAAGCGGTCCGTTCAAAAGTCGTTGCTGAGTTACGAGGCTTAGTACTGAGGTATCTCCTTTCTTTCTTTCTTTTCTTCGACTATGGTTTGCTCGGGAAGTGGGCTGTGTTGTGCTATTTTTGATTGCAGACCTGATGCCACGTCACTCGATTTGTTGTTGTTTTACGGTTTTTTACAGAGTATGTCTCTCTATGTTGCGCTTCGGTTGTAACTGTCCTATTGCTGTGTTTGTTTATCTAACGGCCGCGCTTATCGCGTACGTATTGAATAAATAAATAAATATATATATATATAACTATGCTATGTTATGTTATGATGACGATGAGCATTAATCTGTAGAAGATTCTGCTGCTCGCAAAGATCTGAGCAGGAAAACGTGTAATATTAGGGGGGGGGGGTGGGCAAAAGTAATGAGACACCCCATGCCGTGTCCATATATCTTGTGGCTGGAGTCTGGTTTCGTGCTTATCGTATTTGTATGTTTATATGCTACTTACTGAAGCCCATCTGAGAAGTTACCACTTCCGCCCTTTCCAAAAGCATGCCAAAACCCCAGTCTGACGAGTCGACCTGTGTCGCGCAAATCTCGCCCAATTCCCAACCCCGAGCAGCCTGGGCTCAATATTCACGCAAGATGAGAAGTACGTCTTCTACCTTAACCCTGCCAAGCAGCGAGTCTGGGTGAGGCCTGGTGAATTGTTACCGACCTTCGTTCGGCGAGATGTCCATGGCGAGAAGCACCTTTGCAGCCTTTGGGTCTGCGCCCATGGATCGGTTTACAGGAAGCTGTTTCCCAAGAGCTCTACGATGAACTCCAAGGCCATGTTGAACGAAATAGAAGAGATGGGCCGGCGACTCGCTCTTATTCAGTCGCAGCGCTTCAAGAAGTTCCTCCTCATGGAAAACGCCGCACCCCATCGGGAACAAGTAACCACGGATAAGAAGCTTGGCCAGCTGGGCTACGTTCATATGCCTCACCCACCGTATTCGCCGGACATCTCTTCATGCGACTACCACCACTTCCTGGGCCTACGGGACTTTCTGGTCGGAAGGGACACATGAACCCAAACAGTCCTTGACAACCATATCGAGCAGTTGATCATCACCAGGCCCAAGCATTTCTGGAAGGATGGGATCAGGAAGTTGGCTGAGCTATGGCAGTAAGGTCATTGCCCTTAATGGCAAATACATTCCTCAGCATCGTTAAGTTGTAATTGAGTTATTATAAAGAAATAAAGATTTTTTTCCAAATTGTCTCATTACTTTTGCCCCCCCCCCCTCAATAGAAG
>CANDYH010000354.1:0-11280 GCA_947396885.1 Heligmosomoides polygyrus polygyrus | reverse complement strand
AAAGCCGTGGAAGACAAAACATTTAAAGGCGTACAGATGTGACGTTTTCTCGATGGAGGATGACAAAGCCAATATTGCATTATTAGACAACAAAAGGCGATGATTAATGCAATGGAAATTTTTGCCTTCTGGCTGTACGATTTCTGTGCAGGTGGCAGAAGAATTACAGCTGTTTTTAGGCAATATATCAAGCTTCATTATTTTAAACCACATGTCGACAGAACAAGGAGCCTGCTGAAATAAATTCGTGTTGCTAAACGATTATGTTTTCGAGTCGTCGGCACAACCAAAAACACATTTTATGACAAAAGCAAGTGAGTAGATGGTTGCTGAATATAAGATACATGAGCGGTTCCAGACACGTCTCACGAGCAACTCCACTATAAATTTTGTGCAATGTGGCACCGATAACTAAAACTGAGACTATCTTTCTTCGCTCAGTAACCCCCCTTAAAGCACAAAATGCCATGATTCCTTCGCACGACCTTGGTTTAGCAAGTTAGAAAGATTGATGGAATCGAAAGCTATCCGGCTCGGTGGCCCGACGCAGTACGCGAGCCGCCTCCGGCGGGTCGGGGACGCTCCGGCGGACAAGGTCTGATCGTGAGTTCGATCGATGCAGTCTTGGCACTGCACCGCAATATTTATTTATCTATTTATTTATTTATTTATAAGTATGAGCGGATGCAGTTCTGGAACGTCGGTAATGTTGTCGGATACGGTGTTAGGCACCGATCTATATATGTATATATAGAGATGGTAGAACATATATATACATATATATAGGATGTAGATGGTTGCTGAATATAAGATACATGAGCGGTTCCAGACACGTCTCACGAGCAACTCCACTATAAATTTTGTGCAATGTGGCACCGATAACTAAAGCATTTGACAAGGTGAACCACAACAAACTTATTCACAAGCTAAAGCTCCTAAAGATTCCGGATAATCTGTTGAAGTGGATTATTTCATACCTTTGCGATCGATAAATGACGGTTAAACTTGGTAAGGAATACTCTGAAAGACATCACTGCACTAGTGGCGTACCTCAAGGCGGAGTAATCTCACCTTTACTTTTTATTGTCTACATAATCGATCTACCTAAGGTGCTCGAGATTTCAACACATGTAAAAGTCCAGATATACGCTGACGATGTCAAAATCTATGGGGTTTATGATGAAGGGAACTGTGATGAAGTACGTTCTGCTCTAAAAAAATGTATGAAACTTCTAAACGAATATTCAGTACAATGGGACCTCACGGTAAATCTGAACAAATGCTCTGTATTTCACATAGGAAAAGGGTCTTGTAATGAATACTGTATAAACGGAGTCATACTTACGAAATCTGAAATCACCAAAGACCTGGGTGTTTTGATGGATACAAATCTAAGGTTTTCAGAGCATATCAACTACACTGTAAAAAAAGCTTATGCAGCGCTTTTTTCTCTTCTTCGTAATGTTCATGTTAAAGATCCAACACTACTCGTTCGTCTGTTCAAAACCTACGTTTTGCCACATCTTGATTACAACTCTCCAGTATGGAATCCCTGCGCAAAAAAATACATTCTCCAACTTGAAAATGTCCAGAAAACATTTACAAAAATAGTTTTCCGCAGAATTAATAATTACTGTCGACATGTTAACATACCATGTTATTCTGACCGACTAAGATTACTAAACCTGCAAAATTTACAATGCAGAAGGGCAATTGCTGATCTCGTTTTTTGTTTTCGAGTACTTCGCAGAGAGACTCGTCTTAACCCCAATAAGTACTGGGTTTACATACCATGTAGCGAGAGAATTGGTAGTTTCACCATTCACTGTAAACATCCAACAACTAAATGTCGTGGAAAAATCTTTAACTCACTATTTTGTCGAGTTGCCAGATGGTTCCAGCGCATTCCAGCAGAATTTTTTTGTTCCGAAAACAGCTACATCTTCAAAGCAAGGTTGGAAAAGCTCGATCTTTTGCAAATTCTAGGAAATAATAATGTCTAACGATGATGTCTTTGATTGCAGCCAACTTTCACTTTTATCCTTGCCATGGTTTGTCAGAGACAATCTGCCGGCCCCGCTCTTCATCTTGCAGCCCAGTCTTCAGGAAGATACCAGCAGTCCAATGAAGCAGTAGATTTTTAAGAATACAGTTCTCAATCATGATTGTTAATTACAATGAGTGTTTTTCTAACCAACATAATAATTCTCAGATCGTAGGCGAGTTCACTGTCTTATGGATGATATACATGTATGTATCAATGTAAAGGCGGCGTCAGCAAGAGTAGTCCCGGGTTGCATTTAATATTCTTTATACATTTTCTTTTTCTTGCTTTTGTTCAACTTAAACGAATCTTGTTCTCCGTACCGACGTCTTTCGTTCGTGCGTTTGAATATGCGCAACTCCCTTCTATGCTACCGCCTGAGGTGCGTACCAGTTTAAAGAGGCCTTTGAGATACAGGGCCCGCCTTGGGGTCGTGTACGTAGAAGGTCGTAGACTTTGTGCATCTCATAATTCGCATGCAAGACGTCCTCGCGAAAAGAATTTCATCTACGCTTCATGTTCTTTTTATTGTTTTCAACAGCCTTTGCAGGTTATTTTTTTCCATTGTAAGAAACAATGCGGACTACTCTTCGACAAACCTCTTTTTCCATTAACAATGAACCAGGCAATGAACTCACAACGATCTCAATTTATCCAATTTCAAACTGGAGTTCCCACATTCACCAATGGATTGAAAAACACTCAAACTGAACATATGTCATGTATGTGGTCTGACGTAATCTACAGTATTTGTTTTGTTTATTATTTATGGCACACATTTTGTGTAGTGAATAAATAAATAAATAAATAAATAATAATACTATATATATATATATATATATATATATTGTACTGGCTTCTTTTGGTCCCGGGTTGGGTGTGCCTTTTTATTCGCTGTACAACTGGAGTAGCTTATTAACTTTATCCGGTTATACAGCAATAGTTATAGGCACGAAGAGGCTATACAGAATTGTTTAGTGCCAGTTGCACTATTGTCGCGAGCACAGCGAAGGAAACAGGCAATGGGACAGAGGGGTGAAGGACCGACCGCTGTGGCCAGTGGAGAAGAGACGAATCAATGTCCTCTGTCCCTCCTACAGACGGCTACCTAGAACTTGGAGCATGACGAGAGACTACACGAAAGGATGAGACCAGAGGGTTATTGACAGGCAAGGAAGGGCAGTCAGGTCACCGCTTGGTGACGAAAGAGTCACGAGGATATGAAGAAATCGGCGGGGCTCATGAGACAGGCCGGAGATGGCGAAACAACAACAGGCACATCTCCGGTTACGGTAGAACAGAATGAGCATACTCCACACGCCGGTCCTCATGAGAGTCAACTCCGGTGACTCATCGTCGTCCTTGTCCTCGTCCTCGTCCTCTCTGCTTCATGTATGGGGCATGTTCAGCTCGTTTTGCCTTGGGGTCACGTAGGTACATGACTTCGGGGCGTTTCGGTAGTTTTCTCTTCTTTGCGGCAGGCTCGTCGTCGTCGTGGTTGTCCCTGGCTGTGGCTGACGTGGTCGCTTTGTTCGGGGCTTCCTTCGGTTTCCTCTCCTTCAGCTTGAATCTTGGCAGACGCAGAGTGTTTGAAGCAGCATCTCTCAACTGCTCCAGAAACACTTGGACTTGCCAACCATGGAAGCAATGGTCAGCCTTCCGTGGGCTCAAACCCAAGCTCAGTGCGGGGTGGAGCTTAGGGATATCCTCTGCGCATGGACCGTAATGGTCAATCACGCGTGCGTCAAACCCACGCTTTGGGCCTGTGAGCATGTGCACGACCTCAACGCACACTCGACGCATCTGCTCCCACAGATCCTGGCGGAGTTTTTCGAAGGGCGCCGGGAAACAGTCCAGCGTCCCACCACACTGTAGGTGCCTCTCGATTGCCTGAAGGCAAGTTCGCATATGCGGCGAACTTGGCGTGGTCTCGGGCCATACCCACACCACTGCTGCACTGATTGGCAGCTTGTCAAGTTGGTCAGCCATATCTCCAGGATGGTTGTAGACCACAAACTTGACTGTGGGCTCCGGCTCGAAGTCCGTCAGCACCCTACCAAAGCTTTTCGGAACAGCCAATATGATCGAATTGGTTGGCATATCATCGCTGCCCTGTTCCGAAATTTGCTCTCTTCGGACCATGGCTTGGGCGTAGTACGCAGAGATGTCGTAGCCAGGGTGGTGGCTAAAGATCGGTGGGTGAGCGAGCCTCACACCCTCCTTTTCCTTCACAGCCGCTGCGAAGTCGTGACAGAACTGACGGTGTGCCGATATTGCACAGCTCAGCCCGTACACAGTGAGGTGTGTTGACTGCTTTTTGAGAAGTTCAGCTTCCTTTCGGTGCTCTCCCCACGCCGGTTCGAGTGCAATCGAGGCCACATTCGCCAGCTCGAACAAGTTTCGCACTTTCTTCGAGCGTGCCAAATTGCATCGAAGACCAGGAAGTCCAACGTGTGCTCTCTCCTTGAAAACGCCGCACGTGCAGGGGTAGTAGAGATGAAGCGGATCCTCATTTGGAGCGCCGATCGTTACTCTGAAACAAGATACTTTATTACACTTGTTTTTCTTCGGTCTACCCCTTTTTGACCTAGTCTTTGTTGTCTGGAGTGGCTCATCATCTAACCCTCTAGGTAGTTTTCTCAACTGGTCGAACGGAACCCGCTTAGGTTCTTGGTTTGCGTTGATAGCCGTTATCAGCGCACTATTCTCACTCAGTTCTATCACTCTGAAAGGTCCACACCACTCATTTACCAGTTTAGGATGCCTCGACGAGCTTTTCTCCGCAGGAACACGCATGTACACCCGGTCGCCGAGAGTCAGCGGTCTCTCGCTGACGTGTTTGGCTTTATCGTATGCTGTTTTCATGCGATCTCGGGCTTTGTCGTTTTGTTCCTGTGCGTGCTCATGTGCCAGCTTTAATCCAGTTACCATCTCGTTGATGTAACTGTCCAGGTCAACCATATATGTTGACACTTCTTGACTCAAGATGTCGCTTGGCATGTGCGCGTCAAACCCGTGGAGGAGGAAAAACGGTGACTCTCCCGTAGAGTCGTGGACAGATGTATTGTAAGCTACCATACAATAGGGCAACATGCGATCCCATTCCATGGGTATGCTGACCTTCTTCTTTAGAAGCTCTACAATGGTCTTGTTAAATCTTTCAGTCACTCCGTTCTCTCTAGGGTTATAACCCTTCGTGAAGAACTGACGTACTTCCAGTAATCTCGATAGCTCATTCAATAATTTATTATCGAACTCACCACCTTGATCAGAGAGGATGCACTTAGGAAACCGGCAACCTTCACATATCCATCTTTTGAATAGTGTTCTTGCCACAGTTTCCGCTGTCTTCGCCTCCACAGCGTATGCGCCTCCGTACTTCGTAAAATGATCAATAACACTCAGAACATAACGGTTTCCACTAGACGTGGGTCCCATTTCCAGAATGTCGATTCCGATCATTTCATACGGTTTCGTGGTCACTATAGGTTTAAGTGGCGGAGTCATTTTTGCCTTCTGGTTGTGGATAGTGCAGATTTTACACTCCTCCGCCCATTGAAAGATGTCTTTCCTCATCGTCTCCCAGAAGTATTCCTTGCTGACTTGACGCAGCATCTTCTTTGGTCCAAAATGACCTGCAAGGAGGGATGAGTGGGCATCCAGGAATATTTCTTTCCGATGCTCCTTAGGAACCACTTTCCTATAGCCCTCTTTATCGACAAAGCACAAATACCCGTCGACCAATGCAAAGTCATCTCTTTTAACCTCGATTCTTTGCCCGGGGACTCCGTATGACCGTTCATACTTCCCGCTTCGAGGCTTCGAATTAGTTCTCCATAGAGGAGATCATTCCTGAGATCCTTTGTCCAGCTTGGTTCATTAGCGATCGTCGCCACGATCAGTTCGTTGGGTATTTGGGCAGCTTGCTCATCAGCAGGCGCCAATATCGCTCCTCGACTGAGTGCGTCCGCGACTTTATTAGCTGCTCCCTTCAAGTACACCATTTTTATGTTGTACTTCTGAAGTTCCAGCGCCCAACGCAGCACTCTGGCTGACACGTTGGTTCTGGTGAAGAGTGCTGTCAAAGGCTGGTGATCCGTGCATACCTCTACCGGAAGTCCGTAGACAAACATATGGAATTTCCGGAGAGCGAACACTACGGCCAATGCCTCAAGATCGGTAATATGATAGTTTCGCTCACTCTTTGACAGGCTCTTAGAAGCAAAATAGAGCGGATGGAGTAAACCATCGTCGCCTTTTTGGCTGAGTACCGCTCCCAAACCAAAATAGCTCGCATCCGTATGTATTTGGAAAGGTTTCCTTCCACTCCGAGCTCCCTCTATATCAGGTTGTGACAGCACTGGTGCGGACGTGATTATAGCCTTCAGCTTCTCGAAGGCCCGAATACGGTCGTCTGTCCACACAAACTGTACTTTCTCTGAGGTTAGTTCGTGCAGCGGACCCGCTACTTTGGAAAACCCTAGTACGAACTTTCTATAATAGGAGCACATTCCTATAAAAGTTCGTAGTTCCGCACGAGTTTGTGGCAGTGGATACTCCGTGATCGCGGAGACCTTGTTTGGGTCCATATGAACTCAATGCATATCCACTACATGCCCTAGAAACATCACCTTAGGCTCTAGGAGCACACACTTCCGTGGGTTCACCTTCATATTTGCTTTGCGGAAGGCTTCCAACACTTCTCCCAGCACTTCAGAATGTCGCTCTACGGTAGCAGTAGCCACCATTATATCGTCAAGGTAGCACGAGACCTCGTCACCTAGTAGGTGCCCGAGCACTGAATGCATTAAGCGCTGAAAGACTGGAGGGGATGATGCCAACCCGAATGGCAAACCTTAAACTGATACAGTCCTTCAGTTGTGGTGAAAGCACTTTTTTCCCTGGCATTCAATGACAGCTTGATCTGCCAGTACCCGGACGACAAGTCAAGTGTGGAGAAGTACTTTTTCCCTTTTAAGCTTTGGAGCGTTGCGTCGATTGAAGGAAGTGGGTAACTATCAATTCTAGTTACTTGATTCAGCTTCCTGTAATCCACACATAATCTCAGTGAGCCGTCCTTCTTTTGTACCAGTACGATCGGAGAAGCCCAGCTCGATTTGCTGGGTTCTATTATGTCTCTCTCCCTTAGATCGGTCAGGATTTCTCGGAGAGCTACACGTGTTCCGATCGGAACTGGGCGCGGTTTCTGCCGAATGGGTGCAGAAGGGCCAGTATCTATCTCGTGCTCCACAAGTGATGTCTGTGTTAGCTCTTGATCCGTCAGTGCGAAGACGTCATTATAGTTCCGCACTATCTCATCCAGCACAGCCCTATGTTGGCGACTCTGTTTGTGGTCCCACAACGTGTCAAATAGGACCGCACATCTGTCCTCCGAACGGTGTACTGTACGCTCTAACATATTAGCGTAATGAAGGGGAGCCTCATCAGTGACCTCCGTTTTGTCCCACTGACCCACAGCGTCACCGACTTTATAAACTCTCACTTCTCGTGTTGAATTCGTGACGGAATCCCCACCTCTGTGCTCGCCTTTGAGCAGACGGCATCCGGAATGAGGTCGTCGTTTGACCACAGAACACTCTCTGGATTCATACCGGTGGTTGACAGTCTCAGGATTTTCGTCTCTCCTGGCTTAATATACTGCCTAGCAGATACTTTCGCACAGATAAGGACGTCGAAGTCTTGTTCTATCGCCTTCTTGGGCTTCACCTGCGGCAGAGTCTTTCCTGTTTCTAACTGCAAGTGCTTGCTGGATTGGGAGTGCGGTGGTAAGTTATCCACGTTACTCAAGGTGTATCCCCAGTTGTTGAGAACGTTCGTGCCCAAAACCAGTACGTTTTCGCATTCTTTCATTACAAAGAACGCTCCACGTATGGTTGGTTTACCTTTCTTGCCTAACGTTAGACGTACTGCGCCTTTGAACGGCATACGTTGTCCCGAAGCGTTGAAAATTGGCACCTCCTCAGCTGTAGGGATCTCCTCGACATCGTTGTCTAGATCAAACCCGGCATGTGCAGCTTTCAGTAGGAGCGCCAAGGGAAGGATGCTGACCTGCGAACCCGTATCTAGCAAAGCCTTCACCTTTTGCCCTAACAACTGCACCTCGGCTACGATCTGAGGACCAGTGAGCTCAGAACTCTGAACTCCCGTCTTGGAAATGCCACATGACCATGTTCCCAACTTGGCCACAAAGCTTCGTTGTTTTCCTTGTGGTGTCTGCCGTGTTTCACCCTGATGAGGAGTTGGCTGAACACCAGTGGTTCTCGGCACTTGTTCCTTGCAGTCTCATCTGAGATGGCCTGTTTTCTTACAGTTATGGCACACAACTTCTCTTTTTCCCGTTGCGTCTCTGCCATCCTTCTCAGGTTCTTGATGTCCTGGCTGTATTCTCGCTCGTGTCTGTACACCAGGAACAGAGCTGCGTTCAGTGGATCTTCTCCACTGAGGGTTCGGACGGGGGTGCTTGTCTTCAAGCTCCTGCTTTAGAGCTTCTGCCACTTGACGACTACGCTCTACGCGTTGTGCCAGAGATTTTAGTTTCTCGTAAGACTGATCACTTGATGTTTGTTCGACTTCAGTGAAAAGTTGCACGTATTCCGGCCATGACGTGAGTTTCGTGATCAACTCACCCGTGCGCATGGTGGAAAGCTCACGCTCCGAAAGGTCGGGGTAAGCTGCGCGAGACAATTTCTCCAGCTCGACGCAATAGTCGGCAGTAGAGGTCGCGTACTTTAGGTTCCTCAGCTTAACATATGCCTCCATACGTTTAGCGGATTCATTCTCCTTGAATTTTTCAGAAAGTGCTTCTACAAACCCGGAGAAGCTACCCTCTCGAACCTCAAGTGGTAGAGTTTCCATGATTGCGCGGGGTCGGCCTCCTAATTTCGAGCTTAGGAGATGGGTAAGCACGTCATCGCTTATGTTGAGCCACCCATACTTTATGTTAAAGGACTTTAGGAATGTCTCAAATCCTTTTCCTTGCGCGCTATCATAGATCTCTACATCAGGCAGAGCCATCGCAGCAAACGCCGCTCCTACAGAATTTCCACCTGTAGCCGCAAGGTCCGGTAATTCCTCACCTTGGTTCCTCTTGAACGGTGATCTCCATTGGAATTCCGGCAGCCTTGGCTGCTCGCTCTCGGGCTGCAGTTTCTGCAAATATGGATTATTCTGTCTCTTCGGCAATATATTCTGCCTGACTTGACGCCTCGTGGTGTCAGAAGCCTCTGGCGAACTCAATTCCTTACCTTCGGCAGCTGCAATAGGGTCGAAATCCACCATTTCGACGCTCTGCGGCACTGTATTCGAGTGCACCTTTTGCATTGCCTCTCCAAAGGTCGTTTGCAGTGTGCCAGGCTGGTTCTGATTGCCCTGAAATGAACATACTTTAGGATGCTCAGATACTAACTCTTGTGTTCCAGAGACCCCGGCTCTCGAAGCCGGCTTTCTGCCTACTTCTAAAAGAGTTTTCACTGCCCCCACTACCTTAGTGGACTCAACTGCCAGCAGCTTAGCTAGAACGCGCATGCAGACGTCATCATGACGTGCTTGCTCCATCACTTCTAGCATAAGCGCATTAAGCTGGTCCAAGTTGAACGCCTTCAGACGTGCTATTTCACTAGACAAAGACTGCAGTTTTGTCATCTCTGCCTCAATGTCATTGCATGCTTTGTCAAGAACCTCTTGGAAATCCTCCACTGGACCCAAAGGCTCTGTTGGTGACTTCACCGGTTTTCCACGCTTTTTGCCCAATGCAAAATTTTGTGTACTCTCCCTTATTCTAGTCACCTGCTCACTAACACTGAGCAAAATCGCGCTTACCTGTGGTGCTTGCGTTTCCGCTAGCTGGCGGACCTTCTCCGTCAGGCCAGCTACTTGCGCCTGTAAGTCAGCGACTGTCCGGTCTTCGCCCTCTAGAAGCATCATCGCTTCCACTTCCTTTTCAATGGCGTCTTCGGACATTTTCCTGCAATGTACGAATTAATTTCGTAGCTTCCGGCCGATTTTTTCAACGAAAACATTTACAAAAATAGTTTTCCGCAGAATTAATAATTACTGTCGACATGTTAACATACCATGTTATTCTGACCGACTAAGATTACTAAACCTGCAAAATTTACAATGCAGAAGGGCAATTGCTGATCTCGTTTTTTGTTTTCGAGTACTTCGCAGAGAGACTCGTCTTAACCCCAATAAGTACTGGGTTTACATACCATGTAGCGAGAGAATTGGTAGTTTCACCATTCACTGTAAACATCCAACAACTAAATGTCGTGGAAAAATCTTTAACTCACTATTTTGTCGAGTTGCCAGATGGTTCCAGCGCATTCCAGCAGAATTTTTTTGTTCCGAAAACAGCTACATCTTCAAAGCAAGGTTGGAAAAGCTCGATCTTTTGCAAATTCTAGGAAATAATAATGTCTAACGATGATGTCTTTGATTGCAGCCAACTTTCACTTTTATCCTTGCCATGGTTTGTCAGAGACAATCTGCCGGCCCCGCTCTTCATCTTGCAGCCCAGTCTTCAGGAAGATACCAGCAGTCCAATGAAGCAGTAGATTTTTAAGAATACAGTTCTCAATCATGATTGTTAATTACAATGAGTGTTTTTCTAACCAACATAATAATTCTCAGATCGTAGGCGAGTTCACTGTCTTATGGATGATATACATGTATGTATCAATGTAAAGGCGGCGTCAGCAAGAGTAGTCCCGGGTTGCATTTAATATTCTTTATACATTTTCTTTTTCTTGCTTTTGTTCAACTTAAACGAATCTTGTTCTCCGTACCGACGTCTTTCGTTCGTGCGTTTGAATATGCGCAACTCCCTTCTATGCTACCGCCTGAGGTGCGTACCAGTTTAAAGAGGCCTTTGAGATACAGGGCCCGCCTTGGGGTCGTGTACGTAGAAGGTCGTAGACTTTGTGCATCTCATAATTCGCATGCAAGACGTCCTCGCGAAAAGAATTTCATCTACGCTTCATGTTCTTTTTATTGTTTTCAACAGCCTTTGCAGGTTATTTTTTTCCATTGTAAGAAACAATGCGGACTACTCTTCGACAAACCTCTTTTTCCATTAACAATGAACCAGGCAATGAACTCACAACGATCTCAATTTATCCAATTTCAAACTGGAGTTCCCACATTCACCAATGGATTGAAAAACACTCAAACTGAACATATGTCATGTATGTGGTCTGACGTAATCTACAGTATTT
>CANDYH010000352.1:0-15156 GCA_947396885.1 Heligmosomoides polygyrus polygyrus | reverse complement strand
AATCCCCGTTGCCGAGGAGGACGCGTGAGGCATGGCGAAATAGGCCGGCGCCGCGGCCCTGTCCGCGCACGTGTTGGGTGGCTACTGCCTCGAACTGACCCCCTTGAAGGCTACTGTCCTCGCTACCGTTCAATTAGTTGACCTGCAGTATCCTGCGGTGCTGCTGCAGTTGTGTTGCTGCGGGGTACGGCTCTGCCGTCTGTATGCTCCGGCCGAGGTCACAGCTCATTCCTTCCGACCTCCGCTGTGTTCGGGAATCTCCTATTCGAAGTTCGTTGAGTTGAGCGCATGCATCTATTTCTCCCGCCCACTCATGCTTCCTATTTATCGCTTGGACACTTTTCCAAGACGTTGCGATTTTTATTCGATTGATAGCAGAAGTTGAACAACAAATACAACACTGAGGAACATGCATATCCCCACCTTGGTGGTTCATGTAAGTGGCTTTTACACCATTAATCAAATAATCAGTGGTGGTATCGGTTTTCTCTCAGACCTAACCGATCGGGATTGGAGTTGCCTGATTGTGTTGGCCGACGGGGGCGTTCTACAGCAGATTGGGCGCTTTGATCAGGCAGCCAATATCGATCGATATTGTCGATCATTTGTGTAGTGCTATCGGTTTTCTCTCAAACCGAACGACCGGGATTTCCCTCTTACGCCTTGGAGGTAAGAAAATCAGAGACAGAAAATAGCACCATATATAATGGAGGAAGGCATGAGTCACTGCCTGTAGTGGTTCGTCAACAGCGGAAACCAAGTTCCCGTCCCACCCTCCACTTTTCTCTACAGTAGGCTCTCAGAATAATTCTTCCCGTACGTTCCCTCAAAATTAGTGGCTAATGAAGTCACCTTCTCCGGAATTCGCCACACCTAGCGGCTCGAAGCGCGACGACTGGACAGAAATGTCAGATATTTCTTTAGGCTTGACGAGCTGTAATAGGCTGTGAACACAACGCTAGACGAAGAAGGAGTGCTGAGGACATTCTTCTGCATGCTATGCTGAGGACATTCTTCTGCATGCTATGCTGAGATGTGAGTGGTACCAAGCTAGGAATCAGTGTGGAGTAGGTGCAAGTTTCAACGTGCTCGACGCTACGGATGCTTCCTTACACAGCGTTGCTTGCCGGCGACCGACAAGGTTTGGGCTATGTCCTAAGCGTGGCCCGTCATCCCGACGCCGGCGTGGCCCGCGGATGCGATTCCGGCAAAGCCGGCTAGCCTGGCGTGTCTCGCACACTCCAGCGTGAGGAAGCATCCGTAGCTAGGTTTGGACCACGTCCCTAGCGTGGCCCGCGGATGCGATGCCGGCTTGCCTGGCGTGGTCCGCACACTCCAGCGCCGGCGCCGGCGGAGCCGGCAACCGACGCTGGTGGAGAATATTAGCGTTCGTTGCAGCTAACCTATCATTCAGGAGCTCTACCCTACTTCGGCTAGATGTGCTGATTATTGTGGGCGTGCTGTGATCCACCAAACGGGCCCTTCGCTACAAGAGAACCGAGGTACAAGAAACGATGAAACAAAGGAGTTTCTATTGATTTTGTTTTGGTTGCTCCTAATGAAAGGACTCTTCAAATGATACCGCTACACGACCGGTTCCCATAGCCGATCTTTCGCACGAAAATACTGAGGGAGCGATGCGCTAACTGGTCTAGGCACTCATCAGATAAAGGTTAGGTTGAAATTATCACAATCGCGAAATCGCTCAGCTTTTTGCACTTCGAAATAGTGGGGCGAAAAAGTTCCACGAAGAGTAAAAGTTTTCACTTGTTATTTACATGAAATTTGCTGTCAATGTCAAATCATCGTTCAAAGTCCGCAGTCTAGCGAGTAAAGATCAAAGAAGAAAACGGCAGGGGTTAGTTTTCCAACGTAACTGCCGAGCTTACCACCGCAGCACTATGTACAGTGCGTTTCAAAAGCATGTATCCACTCCAAAACTTACCCATATCTCGTTTCGCGTTTAATTCTTCAGACCCGCACTAGCTTCATTAAATTTCTCGTAATCGAAAAGTGGTAACCACTCGCTTTCAGGATTTTTTCGTCTCTCACGAGAAACAGACTTTTTTGAAGAAAACTGATTGAAAATTGGCGTTTCAAAAGTATGTATCCACTTGTGAAAAACAAACTTTTATTAAATTCAAACGTTGAGCGGACCATCATTATTTCTTATAGCATCACGCATCGTATTATTCATGCTACTGAGGTTTTGGATAATTTTGTCATTGTTGGTTTCTCTTGTGATCAAAATTGCCACCACGTGGTTGAACTGTCGGTTATTCGCGTAGACTCGTCGAACCACGATCCTCCACATGTTCTCCATTAGGATGCTGTCAGGAGAACAAGCCGGCCAATCCGTTACTTTAATCTTTCGACCGTAGAGCCAATCTTTGGTCGAGCTAGACACATGAACTGCAGCGGTGCCCTGTTGCAGAACATGTGTCTGATGTCTTCTGCCTCTCAAGAAAGGCGGAAGGGTAGACGCCAGTACACCATGACGCCCAGACCGAGCATGCGACACAAGGGGAACACAATGGAAGACTAAACAATGGAAGCTCCATCATTCCGCTGTTGCAGAAGCCGGCAGAAGACATCAGACACATGTTCTGCAACAGGGCACCGCTGCAGTTCATGTGTCTAGCTCGACCAAAGATAGGCTTCACGGTCACAAGATTCAAGTAACGGACTGGCCGGCTTGTTCTCTTGACAGCAATCCAATGGAGAACATGTGGAGGATCGTGGCTCGACGAGTCTGCGCGAATAACCGACAGTTCAACGGCGTGGTGGCAATTTTGACCACATGAGACACCAACAGAGGCAAAATTATCCAAAACCTTCTCAGTAGCATGAACAATACGATGCATGATATAGTTTTAATTCGTCTGTGCCACGCAGGTTTGTTATAGTGGAACAACTCTATTCGGCCTGACGTTTCAACAACTTCGTCGTTTTCAAAGGCCTGAAAGAAGTTCGAAACCTAAGACCAGGCACTCATTTCGACAAAAACGCCCTTCTCCAGCTCTGTCACTTTCAATATTTCCTACGAGTGTCAAGCGGAATCTCACTGAAGCAGACCGAACTCACCGTTGTTCCACAAGTGCTGAGCTATGCGATCACCATTGAGCAACTGAGACCTATCAACTGCGGATCCACACTGATGTTAAGTGTATAGATTGCGCGGTTTCAGAGCTTGCACAGCCGGATGAACGGCAAAAACTCACCGGTGATCGAAATGCACTCACTTCGTTTATTCATTGTTGGATTACGTTCGCGGATCCAGAAGGCCTCTAGGGTCTTTCTGGGACCGACCTCATTTTCACGAAGCAACACAGTGCATTTAATATTGAATTCGTCTCCGCGGTGAACTTCCACTCGATGTTTACCGAGTGGGGTTACCAAACGACGCTTTTCCTTACCAGCAAGATGTTCCCCGATGCGAGCGCCTAGCGCTCTCCCTGTTTCCCAAATATATATAGCTCCCCACAGCTTGAACACTGAATATAGTAAACCACACCCTTCTGCGCACAATCTCCACTTCTTCCATAAGGGCAGATCACGCAGTCTATCGTTATACATGGGCGATCGTAAAGCCTATTGCGAACTAGCAGTCGTTTTATGTTGTGTCCTGGTGTGTTGACCAGCACAACATGGAGAACGATGCATGATGTTATAAGAAATAATGGTGGTCCGGCTTTTGAATTTAGTGAAAAGATTGTTTTCCACAAGTGGATACATACTTTTGAAACGCTAATTTTCATCAGTTTTCATCAAAAAAGTCTGTTTCTCGTGAGAGACGAAAAACAATTCTGAAAGCGAGTGATTACCGACTTTCGACTAGGAGAAATTTAATGGAGCTAGTGCGGGTCTGAAGAATTAAACGCGAAACGAGGTATGGGTAAGTTTTGGAGTGGATACATGCTTTTGAAATGCACTGTATGTGTGTTTGCTGATGATGGAAAGTAAATCTCGAAAACACGTAGCCTTTTTCTCCCACACACTCAGGGCTTCTCTATTTTTATATTTGGATTTGGAACCTTTTGAGAGAGCACCCCACCCAATCCCGAGTCGACAGATGAAAGAGGTTTTCAATGAGGCTCAGGTCTCTGCTCTGCTTCATACTCGAGAGGCACAACACAGACGCGACTTTCGCCGCACCGCAGATGACGGAAAAACAGCGGTAAAAGCGAAAACGTGTCTAACGGCACCTCCCGGACCTAGAGCAGGCCTACGATAAGCTACCCCGGGCCGTACTTTAGAAAACCCTTCGAATGAGAGGTGTCACGGAACATCTGACTACGTTCATGAAGAACTTGTACACGCTCGAAAGCGGCGATGCAAACTCCATACGGGGTGACAAGGAAGTGAACATTACAGTGGGTACGCCTGGATCGGCTCGAAACGGTTCTTCTTTCTGTTGGCACGCGACTGAGCAGAAGGGCCTCTCAGGATCACCTCTACATCGCCCCTGTAGCTGACAGCGGAAAGAAGCTGGGAAGAAACAAGTTTGGCAGGAAACACTCGCAGACAATGGAGCGACTGAATGTAAAGAAGTTGAAGTTCATCAACTCCGGACAACGCACTCGACTCATAAGAGGCTGCCAAGGAGAGGCGGTGGAAAAGGTCGAGGAATTGCTTAACTTTGTATTTTCCGTCATCCATGTTTGGGCGCACGTGTAATGCATGCATGAAATAAATAAATAAATAAAAGTTGCGTTTCGATACCTCGGAAGTGACCTATTTGAGGAAGGAAGTGTCTACCAGGTGCTTAGGGAACGGAAAAGCGCAACCGGGCTGAAACGGAGGATCCACGGAGGTGGTCTCTTAGCGTGGGTGCTCCACTCAAAGGCATGTTCTATAGAAATGGTGTCGAGTCTTCCTTCCTCTACGGAAGTGGGTACTGGGCGCTGGATAGGGCGCAGGAGCTGCAGCTGCACGCTGTCGAAGTGAGGATGCTCAGGTGGGTATCTCGATGGAACCGTCAGGAAACGGTGCAAGATGAGGATATTTGGGTAGCGACGAAGACAGTTCCAATCCAGCTGAAGAGGAAGATGAGGAAGCAACTTCTGGGTTAATGCGGGAGCATCTTCAGAAGACAACCCCATGGTCCCACAAGGCTGGTCCCATAGTTCGGGGGCACCCGAAAAGCATTGAACAGCGGTGATAAAGGATTGAAGGACGCAAGAGAGATCTCGCCGAGATCGGCGGATCCGCAGATGACGCTACTGGGAGTGTGATGCCGACGGATCACATAGGCAGCAGACGCGGCGGCTGCGTGGGGTAAACGCTCAGAAGAAGAGGAGGCAGTGGAGATAAGTGCCGTTATAATTCATAGAATGAGAGTTCAACCCGACCGCCTGACTTGAATCTTTCAGTTCACTGAGAGCGCAGAGAAGCACGAACGTGCCTGGCAGAACATCTGGGAAGTATTTGTTTTTTTTTGTATGTACACAGTCGCGCAGACAAAACTTAGAAACAAATAAAGGACAGAACATTATAGAGAGGCCAAATACTGCCAACCAGAGACAACATGCACAAACGCTGAGAAAGAGGTAAGTTATGATATTATGAAACATCATAGACATACCCGTCAACACGCCTTGGTATTGCTTCAGTGAATCTGTCGAAACAATTCCACTTGAAAACTTTTGGAACTCAGAGCCAGCTCGATCTACTTATAAATAGTAATTAGATTACATCTTTTCTTACGGCAAGCAATGGTAGGCAACCTGAAAGTCTTGTTGCTTACAGCGCCCGACGGGATGCTGGTGTAGTCGCAGTGGAGGGCTCTCAGAAGAGCTTCAAACTGTTTTACACACATTCTATCGCAGCGATTTCACGTTCTTATTTAGGGCTAAGCATTGTGGAATCACATTCAAGCACAGTTCTGATATATGCCTTAAAGGGTAGCAGAATATGGGTGGTAGAATTCTCGTTTCGTGTTTTAAACATACTACGCACAATGCGATCCGCTCTCTTTGCTATAAATTCAAAATGCCCCTTAGAGAATAGAGATTGGCTTAAAATAAGCCATAGGTTGTAAAGTAACTGTGCCGCTAAACTGGATTTGGTCACGATGAAGGGTATGCTGTTGACTTGCTGTGCAAAGTAAAGTACATTTTTGTATCTTACCATTAGTGGAAGGATCCACCTTGCCATATTTGCCAAATATGCCCCAACTGTCAGCTCAATACGTGGCTACTTTTGCTCTGCGGTCGTTAGTAGACTTGGGCTCGAGTAATCGGGTTCGAATAATTTATTCGAATTCGATTATTTGATTGTTCGAGTTTCGTATTCTCGAATAATTATTCGAATTCGATTATTCGAGTTTTGCAAATTCGAATAATTATTCGAATTTTGAATACGCGGTTGTTCCGAATGTGGCATAATGGTGATTTTTGTAAGCGACGTTCATTCCGATGACGATTGTTTTCGACAGCACATTGTCACCGTTACGAAAACGCATTCAATATCCTACTATACATAGAAGGCTAATGTTTGAGTATGCGTGCGTGTTTCCATCACAACTGGCGTGGGGGTATGACGTATTGGCGATACCGACCGCAGTTGATGGCGATCGACTGCGGTCCTAAACTCCAGCCCTTGGGGTAGTCGATCCCGCTGAACACAAATCTGAAGTTCGTTTTTGAAATTATCGATTGAAGTTGATCGAGCTACTGATTTTCTATTGGGAATTCGTTAAGGCGAATCAATTGACCGGTCTTGCTCGATATTTTCAAAATCTAACTTCAAATTTGCAATCTCTGCGACCACGACTGTTATCAATGTCATACACTTGAATCCTCTACAAAATCTGCACAATAAACACAGATTTCGACGGAAAATTAAAAAATGAATTCCAGATCCGTGTTCAGTGACCTCGGTTACCTCAGGCCTGAATTTTCGAGCTTGTTGAGTGATATTCACGAAAAATCGATAATTTGTTTAATATCTCTTGATGGCAATTGTTACTGCAAAAACTAATTTAAGATTCGCGTTCAGCGACCTAGATTACTCCGGAGCTGAAGCTCACAGTTTGCTTACATGACACGATTATATACCATTTTCAGTTGAAAATCAAAGTTTTTCAAATCAAATTCAACGTTGTCACGTGGTGAAGATTCCAGAAGGACGTTGAAATTTATTTCAGAAACGTCGAATTTGCTTTGAAAAACTTCGATTCCAACTGAAAATGGTATATAACTCCATGTATTGATTGACTGACGATTCCTGTGAGATAATGAACTGAATAAGTAGAGTGAACGGGTTTTTTTTGCAAAAACTTTGCACTTGTGTGTAGATATTCTGCACATGCATTTCTAAAGGAATTCTTTTGGTAGATTTTTTTTTGTAGGAAAAAATTCTCATTTTAGGATCACCCCCCCCCCCGATAAATGAATAAAAATAGAATTCTTTTAAAAGATGCAAATAATGGAGATATTCAATATCTTCTAAGAATCGTTTACATTACTCGTTAAGCAATGTCCCACAAGTTTTCTAGTTTTCGAGTTGAGATCTGGAGAACAACTAGGCCACCCGAAAAACTGAATTCTGCTAGAGTTAAGCCAATCTGTAGTTGACCGCGATACGTATATGGATGTATCATCCTGTTGGAAAATTAGGTTCTGCCTACGAAATCTTCTGAAATATGGCAAAAGGTGATCTCCGAGCAATTTTTGATAGTCTTCACTATTCATCATACACGAGACGAACTTCTGAGACGAACGAGACAAGTCCGCATCCAGAAAACACAGCCCAACCATGAGACTTCCACCGCCAAAGTTGCGCCTAGAGGAGACTCGACCTCCTTTTTCAGATCTCTACAGTAGTGTAAAAGAAGAAGAATCTTGATGGACCCGACGGGTACAGACACTACTGAAGGAATCTGAGGAGAGAGGAGCAAGTATTCTACAGGTGCCACTTTTGTCGGTGGAAGTCTCATGGTTTGGGCTGCGTTTTCTGGATACGGACTTGTTGCCTTGGAGTTCGTCTCGTGTAGGATGAACAGGGAAGGCTACAAGAATTTCTCGGAGATTACCTTCTGCCATATTTAAGAAGATTTCGTAGGCACAACCTTATTTTCTAACAAGATGATGCATCCGTACATGTACTGCAGTCAACTGCAGGTTCGCTTAACTCTAGCAGAATTCAGTTTTTCGGGTGGCCTAGTTGTTCTCCAGATCTCAACCCGAAAACTAGAGAACTTGTGAGGCATTGTTGTACACAAAGTGTACAAAAATGGAACCACTTACATTTCGGTTTCTGATCTGAAGAACGCCATACTTCATGTATGGAACACTGTTATTTATCGATAACCTAATAAGTAGTATGTCAAATGGAATTTTTGTTATTCTTTACAGCAAAGGTAATGTGACGAAGTTCTAATCTTAGTTTGTCCTAGGTACAGTAGTGATTAATCGGGTTCTTTATGAAGTGAACCTATATTTTGCACCGCTTTCCACTCATTAAATTTTCAATAAAAGTACGTGGTATCCTGCATTGATAAGATAACCTGCTTAGATTTCTTCGATAGAGGTTTTCGACAGTAAGGAATACGACGGTAACATCGCTGGTTCTGGGTAGCTGATTCTTCGGGTACTAATGGACAAAGCGTGGGGGGGGTGAACCTATAATTTTGCACCGGGGTGTATTAATTAAGTTACCAGTGCTCCGATACCACTAGCGTCTCTCGCACATGCGCGCGTCGCGCGACCTTGCAATGTCACTAATCTACGGAAGGGCCTTTGGTATGCACGCGTCACGAAGGTCGTGATGTGAGTGCCAAACCAATTTTTGTGAAGCATAAAATCCTGCTGCGTCTTTTACATGAATGCGTTCTTCACTTCCGTAAGCTTTACATAGGCGTTCTCACGTTGGGCAAGATGTTCTGCACGTCTACTGAATGGCCAGGCACGCTGCACAACTACAACCCCCTCCCCCCTCCATCCCCACACTTCCTTCCAACACTCTCCTCCAGCACATCTGTGCAAACAAACACACTCACACACAGACAGACGACCGTTCTTGCTTATATATAATAGGATAATGAAGTTTATTCGATTATTCGATGTATTCGAATATTCGTTTATTCGGAAATTCGAATAACCGAAAAATGGGGTTGCTCGATTGTTCGTTCATTTGAAAAATTTTGAAAATACACAATTTACCAAGCCAGTCGTAGCTGGCTGAGCTCGTGTCTCAACAAGCGACACAACAGCAATGAGCTCACTTGGCGAATTCCGAACGCTTGCAGCATGCTTCGGAATGGCATGAAGGATGCGGTCGCCTCCTCCATCACATTCTTCCAGTTTATAGAGATGTGGCGATCCCTGAAAAAAAAAACGCAGTCTTCGATGATTCGAGGCAAAAGCGAAGCAGTCGAACCTGTCAGGTCGCTGATGCGTGTGCCAGAATCCAAGTGCATGTCCCGTTTCGTGCGCCACCACATACTCCTAAACACTCAACAATACTTTCGAGAGGTGGAAGTGCTGTCATTGTAAGCGGAAAAGCAGTAAATGGAAATAGGATTGACAGGAATGTGAGACGACGAACAGGTAGTGATCGGAGGTCTTGGATAGCTGAGGACATGTATAAGGGAGCATTTCCGGAGGGGATATCCCAATTTATAAATTAGAGTGCAATCAAAGCCATAACACAAAAGGCTATCCCCGCGGTAAGCATGTACGGCGGAAGAGTTATCTATGGACAGAAGTGCCTCTGCCTCTCATGGAGAAGCGTATCAGAGTATCTTCATAAGCCAGTCCCTTGGACATTGTTTTATACTGATGGCGTAATGCTCGCATGCGAAGATGAATGAGAACCCGGGCGAGAGGTGCAGCTTGGTGCGACCGCCTGGCGATGTTTGCAGTCCAATTGAATGTCAGGAAGACCGAGTACCTAATGGCTGACGTGAATGAGTCCGGCTCTACTAAAATTAGCAGCTCAACTTGCAGCTTCGGTTTTCAAGAACTCGGGATCAGCAACAGCTTCCGACGGATGTTGGTCGAGCAAATACATGCGTGAGTACAGCTTGGTCAGTATGGCGGTTGATGATTGGTTACTTTGTTATATGAAGGTACCAGAGCGTTGGAAGTCGAAGATCTAGAGAGCAGTCGTCCGGCCGATAGCGATGTACGGTGCTGAGCGTTGGCCTGCTACTAAGGAAGTTGAAACGAGCCCGAGCGTCATAGAGACGAAGATGCTGCGCTGGATGGCTGGAGTCACGCGCCTGGACCGCATCCGAAACGAAGCCATTCGGCAGAAGTTCGGTGTAGCGCCGATAGCTGACAAGATGCGCGAAGCTCGCCCCTGTGATGGTACGGCCACGTTCTGCGTGGGAAAGAAGGCAGCGTTCGCAGTGTAGGCCTTACGTCGGAATTCTTTGGAAGGGACAAGACCGCACCCGAAACAGGCTGATCCACACGTTACAGACGGATATCAAAGTGGCTGGGGTCTACTCTGATCAGCGCAATATGGCGAAAGGTGGCGTAACGGCACCAGAAGAGCAGCCCAGCGACGAAGCGGGAGAAACGCTGAGGGAGAAGAAGAAGAAAAAAGAAGAATATGATGACGATGATTTATTTCTCTATTGTGCCATTGAGGAAACCGTGGAAATGTGGGCGTCAATTAAAAGTGATCCCTTTTGGTTGCTCACTCGCCCCATCAAGTCAGATTCATTGGGAAGAAGATGAAACGAAGGCTTTGCTCAGGGCCGTAAACGTTGTCGGGCTCAAGAAGTGAAAGATGCTGTTGTAATAGTCAACGTAAATTGTTGACTCATGGCCCATTTGTACAGTGTGACTGAAGATGTTCGCATCTTGACCCTTGTGTGGTTCATGGGACTAGGCCTATTAGTCGAAGTGCCTGAGGACAGATGTCTTCGATACTTGACTTACATTGCACTCTTTCTTTTCATTTCGTAAAACTCAACTATTTGACTACTAAAATGACGGTGCTTAGCCAGGAAGGCTTGCTGATGTCAGGGTTAGAGAGTTCGAAAAAAGCCTTAAGAGAGTTTGGTCGAATAGCATTTTTATTCATAAAAATGGGAATAGAGCGATAAAATCCGATTGTGTTGTTGGCGAAGATAATTATCTGTGACTTTGCAAGCTTCCAAGGCGACACAACAATCTTCATATCCCATCGCAACAGTTACCTAACAGCTTCTTCTGTGTTCGCGGTTAAAGCCCCCGGAAGCCAGCATAGCTCTCGCAGTTGGCAAGTTCTCATGCTTCGACATTTGAAGAAAAACAAGGATGCCCTACCCTAGCCTCCTGACCTCGAAATTCTCAGCGACTGACTCGGCACCTGAACCAGAAAAAGGACAATGATCATAGTAGTAGCCAGTGCCGTCGTATGTTATCCAATCTAGTTCTCTCGCATAGTGCATCTGCTAATGGTAAATGCAGCAGTTTTGAAGTCGAAGAACAGCCTTGAATGAGAGGACTTCACAGCTTGGACGAAGCTAATCTTGGCTTAGCGTGCGTGTGACATTGCAGTCAGCCAAAGTTCGTCTACTTCGTCTACTTATTGGCTGCGTTCAAGGCCTCAACTTTTATCGAATTCCTTGTTAGTAAATCACTTCTTCATAATCCTTCTGACGACAGGAGACCCGATCGAGCTCTCACAACCTTACAGCGTAAAGTCATCGACTTGAGATGGATTCGACTAGGTGTGACATATCGCCACCATCGAGGATGTCAACCAGAACGAGAAAAGGGGAAATATGAGAGTGAAGACCAGACATTACACCACTCATGATGACGCTGATGAAGTCGTGATGTGAGACCGCTTGTAAGTGATAGATGAATTGAGCAGATGGCTCGGAACGGCCTTTTGCACAGCCGGAGAAAATGAAAAAAAAACACGGGTAGGATGAGGATAAGGAAGAAGAACGACGCTACTCAATCCCTTTTGGGATGCGCCACGTACTCTACTTCTACGGGATGTCGGGTCGGCGGTTTGAATGCGTATTTGGCCATGACTTGCGGTGGCCAGCCGATGAACAAGTCACCGCTTTATTCAAGTCATTCCCGGACGAGTCCGATACCAATTCACCGACCCCGGAAGGATGGAGCTTAGTTGGCCTGAGCAGGGAATCCGAACCGGGAACCTGGTATCGGGTGCACGCGACAGCCTGCACCTCCTTCGACTGCGTTACACGTGCCAAAGTACGGACAAAAGGGGATAAGTTAGCTGCTAATCAAAACGTTCTACGGATGCGGCGGCAGCCTAGCCAACGAAGCGAGCATTGTGGGATCCCCAAGCGATACATATTTACGGAATATAAAGGCAGCGTTCCAGTTACGAGACGAGAGTGAGTGCAAAACGAACGGTTATCCCTGAAATGACATTGAAACTATAGTAAGTCGTAGATCGAGAATCGAGAATCATGAGATGCCCTCGCGACACGATGCATTCAGTTGGAGGCGCTGTTTGTGCGTGAAAAAATGAGAGTTTATACGCCAACGAGCTTCGCCAAGCGCGATTTCCATCCTACCGCCTAGGAAATTTGCCAGGCTTGCTTGGGATCGAGAAAGCATAGAACTATTTCTAGTACATTGATAGTCAAATATAAAAAGAGGACGTCGAGCATTATAGTTCAGAACATTTATCGAACGAAATCCGATTAGCGTTTCGATTATGTAACATGCCAAATGAGGGCGTTAGTATATCTCTTTTGGAAATGCGTCACGCTCTCTAGTTCTGCATGGTGCAGAAATCTGAATAGCTGTTCGACGATACGTGTTCGATCAACGAGGACTGGCGACACATAATTTATTGCTTTGTTCGCCCGAAACAAGGCGGCCATCGGTTCATCTATATCATCGTTTGAGAAGATTACTTGGCCACGACAAAAACTAGAGGCGATTGCTTCCTACGCGATGGGTACCTCCCAACTGCAGCACACTCGCCCTTCAGCTCTATAAGGGAAGTTGACCTATACCTTCTAAATGCCCTGCGAACGAAGCAATTGCTTGGTCAGTCAACTACAAACCTGATGCATGCAGGGAGACCAACATAACCTATCGCGCGTATCGACATTTTAGAAATTCGGAGGAGTCGTGCCTGGTAACTCGGTTTTTTGCCATTCACACACTCTTAACTTCTCCTTCTACTCTAAGGATCTTGTTTGCTCTTCTTGCGCGATGCCTCGGATTACTTGAGACTATGCAGAGGAGCCGCCATTCATGACAACCTTTCATCCCTTATAGTCGTGTTAGACCGCTGGCTTAGCGTGGTCTATTCCTCCCACATTTATTTTGAGTTTGTGTTACTACGTTGCGGATTGACGTTCCTTATTGCAAGTTTTAGTCAGTTTAACTTTCTGTGCCAACACGAGGTTTCAGGTGGATCTTTATTTAGCAGGGCCTGACGTTTCGACTTCTCGTCGTCTTCAGAGGCCTGAACGTGGTGCATAAGTTTTCTTTTGCGGTCTACCCCACCAAGCGCCTTGGCTACCCTAGCATTTCGGACTTTCCCCACGAACACAAGGGAGGGACCAAGTGGGAGAAACGAACTCACCAACTGGATACACCGCAAGGGCTGATATTCGCCCACGTCAGTAAGCCAGTAGGGACGAATGGGGCATACTGCACACCGGTCCTTCTACAGTTCACAATGGGGCACAAACGGCAGAAAGCCACTCGTAACAGAAAGACACTCATTCCGGTTGTTCATTACTGGATTTCTTGTGAAAATCCAGAATGCCTCCAACGCTCTCCTTGCCGAAATGTCTCCTACAACGGCCAAGATGGTACATTTCACCTCAAAGCCATTCCCGTTATGCGCATCAGTCCTATGTTTTCCAAGTGGGCTGGTTAGCAATCCACGTCGTTTACTTAATAGATGTTCCCTCACACGTACTGCAAGATCTCTTCCCGTTTCTACGATGTATTTGGCGTTACATGCCAAGCATTCGATCTGATAAATTGCTCCAATCTTTGAGCAATCGCCTAATCTTCCACTTGGGCAGATAACGCAATTTTCAGAAAGACACTGCTGATCGTAGAGTCTATTCCGAACTAACTGCCGCTTAATGTTGTCGTTAGGAATGTTCACTAAGACGACGTCGTCCTGCAGTTGCGCCCTTACAATAGCTCTTCGAAGTTCAACAGTGACTCTATCGGAGATGAACGGTAGGGTGAGAGGCATCTTGTCTACACGGGATCTATCATGGGAGTTAGCGTGAGATCTTCTATGGCCACTTGAAACCCTATAGCCGTTTGAAGTGGCTATATCTGAAGCCAATCGTAATGATTCTTGACGTTTGCTGGGGCCCGTACACATACCAACTGCCGTTCGGAACATGTTGCTGACAACAGCCCTCTTCACAGCGGTGGGGTGTGCTGACCTTGCGTGAATCAAGATGTTTTTCGAGCTTGGTTTCCGGTACCATTTCACGCTAACCATTCCCTCACCGGGCACATTAACTTGCGTGTTTAGATAAGCGAGCCAACCATTATTCGGAGTTTCTCTGGTAAGTCCAATGTACTGAGATTGCTCGTTCATTAACCTGAAACACTCATCCATTTCGGACTGTGTGGATGTAACGATACAGCAATCATCGATGTATCTGCAGTACATTAGCGGTGAACGGTCAAGCCGCGGTTACTCTATCCTACTCATAAAGCGTACGGCAAGGACCGGCGCTAATCGTTGACCCATAGCCAATCCTCTTACTCTTAAGTCTGGGGCCATCATTTTCGCCTTACCAAAGTATCAACGCATAAACATTCCGTAAAGTGGTGGGAGGCTTACATAGGCTTAGAGACCTAATGCGAAACAGAAGTAGGAGCGAGGTACGCCAAGAAATTCCCTTGAATTCCAATGGACGATTACCAGCTATGCCATTTCCACGTACGTTCTATAAAGAACCTGTTCCTGTGCCTGACGCGGATTCCAAATTCAGAATTCTGTCGTCTGGTGTGTTGGAGGTTCTCAACCGCCACAAGCGAAACCATGATTCTGATAACTTGAATCGTGCTCAATGGCAAGGACTCAGAGAGCTACGTGAGCTCAGATCTAATGGCACGCTGCGAATCTCCGTTAGCGATAAAGGGGAAGAGTTCGTTGTTATGCCGCAATCTTTTGATCGAGCTATAACCGAACTCCATCTTAGCGATACCTCCATATATCATCGCGTTAGTGAGAAAGACT
>CANDYH010000351.1:0-27895 GCA_947396885.1 Heligmosomoides polygyrus polygyrus | reverse complement strand
CAACATTTTTGTAACAATTTTGTAACCTAAACAACACTGCCCACCAGATAAAAATAGGCGCATGCCGAGAGAGTGTGCAGCGCAATCGTATGACGCCAGTGAAGATTTGTGCTTTTCTGCACCTTGAAATACGTCTACGGCTAATTGGCTACTGCATCTAAATGAACAAGAATTTTAAGGACATTCTTGAAGTGTAGTCTTCCTTTGGACAGCTTCCATGGACTAATGAAATTTCAAAGAAAGCCGGAGAAAATCTCCCAGTCAGAAGGCAATTTCGAACGTCTTAGAAGGTTTCCAGTGATTCTGACAGTCGTGCGCTTGATTCGCAAGACGTCTAGATCAATCAGTTTCAGGAGTGCCTAACTTGGTTTCAAAACTGTCCAGTTTGACATGAAAACAGTGTAAAATACTGCAGTAGAAATCACTCGTATTTTTTGTTTAAAAAAATGAAAGAAACCTACACGTACAATGACGCTAAATTTCCGCGTTTCTCATATGTGGTATGGCCGACCAACCAAAAACTACTCGTTATTCAACTACGAAACTAAACCGAACCAACCGCCAGCAGCTACGGAAGCATCCAGAGAGGCCGAAAAGGCGATTATGCTTTTTATGCCGTGAATGTTGGCCAACAGAAACACAAAGAGCGTCGAACGACGTCATAGAGACAAACGATCGTCCATCAGAATGTATTGCTCTTGAATCATCGGCCAGCACTTGAATTCATATCAGCGCTTACTCCTACATGCGCGTGTCTTCCGAGGAGGATGAATGAATGCATGCAAGGAATGCCTATGCCTTACGGCATTCACTAGAATTGATTCACAGCATACTTATGTTGAGAAGATACTGTGCACCTGCCAGATATAGGCGTTAAATTCTTACTTTTACATTCCTTAACGAAAACTTAACTTTAAATTTCCGCTAAATCTTCAAATTTCGTTAGGAACTGCAGATACATAATTCCAAGAATGGTTTGAAACGAAGAATCATTATAACCCTTCTATGTGCCATGTTCACGAAAAAGTGGACACTTCCCAAATGAAACCTCTGAAACTTTTGAACATTTGGCAACCTTTGGAATTGAATGAATTTCCAAGAAACACTGCAGTTCGCCTGCTCCAAAAAGCGAGCGACGTTCAAACTGTCATAAAATATCTTCCCTTTTCTAAGAAATTGGTGATGAACCTATTTTAAAGTTCCGAAATGGAAAGAATGGTGTTGTAGCGGTGTAATCCATTACAGCTATTGCAAGCTGGTCAGGCAGCCACAGCAGAGCCCTACTGCTGTGATTTAGACCAAATGTCTGAGAAGTTGCAAAAATTGTGGCCGGCAGTGGTGAATAGAGGAGGATCGCTCCTATTGCAGGACAACGTAAGGCCACACACCTCACAAATCACTCGGCGAAAATTGACCCATTCAGGTGTCGAAGTTCTCCTTCACAGACCTTATTCCTCCGATCTTTCCTCACTGACTACCACTTTTTCCGAGCTCTTGATTCTCGCTTGCGTCAGAAACAATCCACTAATTTGGCCGATGTGAATGTGTCCTCCTTGACTTCGTTAATTGTGATCTCAGTCTTTATTGTAAAGGATTAGACTCATTACATTTCCGGTGGCAAAAATTTATAGATTCTGGTGACCTTACTTCGAATAATAAAGTTGTGTTCAAGCTGAGTTATAGCAGTTCGAATCGACGACTAATTTTGCGACAGCCTCACAGGAGCTCGCAAAGAAAGCATTGATTAAGCGATACGCCTAGAAATGAAGCATTAGACAAGTGAAATAGAATCTTATACTCCAAAATCAATACAAGAAGTTGTCATAGATTTTCACAATCTGCCTTCAATTCTTCACCATTAGGCTTTGTGGCGTTCGATTTCCTTGCTCTGAATGTTTTTTAAAAACACTGCTGGCAGTAGGAATCCAGAAACTAGCGTTGACACCTTGAAGGTGATCTACAAGTCTACGATGGTTAGGGAGGGTAGTTATTTGCAAAAAATTCCCAAGCAATTTTTTCAAAGAATTTTGATGCTGTGCATGATCCGGCTTTATTAAACACGACTACTCTTCTGAAAGAGCTTCCGAGTTTTTCTTCAAAAAAGGGGCAAGGTAATCGGATACAGAAGTTCAAAATTCGTATTCAGATGACTGATGCCCGCATCGCACAGACAAGGCATTTTGAAATAAGTAAGTCGTATCAGTCAGACCTCCGAGTTCCTTCCTCCCATGCAATCCTAGTTGGGGAGACGCATGAACGTCTTCAGTATAACCGCCATACGTCGAACACAGCCATTCCATAGTAAACAACTGCATTAACGAAATGTTTTACACTTTCACCACCGCTGCTGTTTTATGCATTTCCCTCCCTCTGTTTGCCTTTATTACCGTTTTAGCGATTTGTTTTGAGTATTTTTATGTTGTTGTTTTACTTAATTCTCTTTCACATGTGTACTCACATGGTGCAATAAATAAATAAATAAATTAACGAAATCCAAATAAATTATGTAGAAATGATTGGAGGATCTATCCCAGCGGTGAAGGGGTAGATTACGAGTTATTATATTGTGTTTGTAACATGATTTTTTATATTTTGTGCATATTACGAACTTTATACCGTATTCAAAAACTGATTGGTTTCAGGACCTTTTGCCTAAACTTCAGTTTTATCGGATCGATCTCCACTAGCTTATCTACTAAAGAACTCATTCGTCTATCCCTCTGCGTTAAACCACTAAGTACCGGAGAATAATGTTCACCGTCCCTTCCTATAGATGTTCAAGAGATCCCACAGCAAGGGGATTTCAGTGTGAGAACCAAATGTACCCAAACAGGACTAGTGGAGGGAACTGGAATTGAGGTAGTGTGGTAATATACAAAGGAGGAGGTAGAGATCCGGCGACAAGTCGCTACGAACAGTGTACTTATACTTGTGCCGCAGGAGGGTAGCAACCGCGCCGCAATCGACACCGAAACTGTTCATACTTCGCGACAAGACGAGAAGAGCGACTGGAACGACTGGGGCGACGGATGTAGTGTGGTGTACGAAAATAATTACGCATTTCACACTCATTCGTCGCGGACGGAGTGTGGAGTACGCAATTATTTATGAACACCACAATATGTCCGTCGCCCCAGTCGCTCTTGTCGCTTCTGTCGCTCTTGTCGCGAAGTACGAACAGGCCCTTACGGTGGCAACAAATCTGGTTGACTTTGTAATTCACTACCTGCACCTGCCTTACTTGTGTTAACATTGACTGGCAACAAGCTTCAGTACCTTATTTGATTCAACCTCCTCGAAAGCATAAAAAAGACGTCCAATTGAGAAGGCTGGAGATAAGTTCACGATCTTCCCAAGGGCTGGATTCATCAACGACTAATCCGCGGGTAGAGAGGTAGAGATACCCACGATGAAGCCTGCGTCTCTGACTCTTACCTTATCTCTACCCCTTGTACCCCGCATACCCACGGGTTGAATTGTTCATGAACCCGGCCTCCGATCTGTTATCCAGCGCCGGGGAATTACGTGCTCTAACTCTAACCGCTGCTCTGCAAACGCGAAAGAAAAAACTAAGAACGCGCACACAGTGGCCTCGCCCGTGAACTATGTACGGTCTTGTCCTTCAATAGATAGTGAATGAAACATAGAACGACTAGTTCGACCAACTAAATGGAAAGGTTATAATCCCAAGTGTGATCCCAACCTGCAGAATATTTCGAACCCAAAGTGACACCCAAGACTGCCACAGACAGACTCGTCCTGTGACGCATGTTGCCTACCTCCCTTTCAGCCTCCCTTATCTATAAAAAAGCAATAAGCACTCAAAAGGCCGTCACGAAATGAAATTAATTCGGTTTAACAGCGGCTAGCACCGTCATTTAAAATTACGGCTCGTTGCGGAGAACGACAAAACTCGAAGAGCCGGAGCTGAATACATTGATCTCGATCGTCGCTAGATTGAACATAAGGCTAGATGGGGATGTTGATTTAAAAAATGAAAGTGCAAATCCACTTCTAATGGAGCATGGAGGTACTATTAGGGCGCACTTTTTTCCGGCACATCTAAGCCGTCTCTAGCGCTTCCTTCCCAATCAGCGCTAGCTCTGGGAAAATCGGGGTTTCTCTTTCATTTTAGAGGGCCATGAAGAGACCTCCAAGAGTCTCCCCGAACTGTCACAGTTAGTGGTCAGTTTTCCCCCGTTTTTAAAGTGTCCCAAGTTACCTTTCTACATAGTCACACTATTTGTTTGAGTAGTGTCTGGATCAATTAATCTGAGAGGTCAAGGGCACATTTCCACAACCTTCCACTGAATTTGTAGACAAAGTTCTTTTCAACGCTACGGTAGTGTCGCAAGATTAGGTGCAACGCCCGCGATCTCACAGCTGCTATCAGTTCGGAGAGCGAGGCGGCGTGATCCATCAATTCATTGCGAAAGCTCTTCTTTCTGTTCTATTGGGAGGTTTCTTTATGCAGATGTATAGAAGGAAAGAGCGGACCGTACTTGCAGGTCTGGTATGACGCTAAAGCGGATTACGTTCAGCGGTCGGTTGGGCATTCCAAACGCAAACGACACGGAAGATGTACCCAAGACCTTGATACGTGGGCTGATATGCATGGCTCTCGATATCGCAATCTTTCTGGGAATTTCAATCACTCTGTTCTACATGTTTGCAGGGTGAGGGTTTGGCTTTTTAGGCTTGTATCTCTTTTTCTTCTTTGGCGTGTTACTAAAAATGGACAGCTTTTCAGGTACGCTGTGTCACCGTTTGAACGTCCAGTACCTTGTGACGATGACTCTATAAAGCAGCCATTCAAAAATAACACCGTGAGGATGAAACAGCTCCTGGCTGTGTCACTAGGAACGCCATTTTTCATCATATGCTTCGTGGAGGCCATCATCTTCCGTCACGCTCAGGTGCGATAGATTGATTACGAATTGCTTAGATACTATCACTTACCTGGGTAAATATAAAATTAGTATTTTTCTCATTTTTTCGAGAAGCAAGAAAGAAATGGGCTTAGTAATGCAAAAGAAGGCGCCATCTGTAGAACGCCCGGGTTCTATGCTCACATTGAATCCTTGTACCTGAGGGTCTGAAGTTGGGGTGTCTACCCATATCTCTTCCAAATCTAGCTAATTTAGTCTAAAAACAGACTTAAATGACCTTTAACAGCTACTATATACGTGTTCAATCCTATTGTCTCCATTCTAAGAGCTTTTGAACAAATACCTAGGGTTTTATGAAGGAAACTGAGGGTGGACCACCTTTCCAGACCTGCGCAATGGTCGGTCGGGCCGTAAGGTGGTTAGCTCAAGTCCTAGCAACCAAATATCTCATGCTCTAAGGTAAGAATGCGCGAAGGCAGGCACCCAAGTCTTGCAGGTACTAAGCGGGCTGGTGCCACTGCACACCGACAAGGTATCTTAAAACGGGTAAGTTAGATCAGCCAGACCTTGGAGTTCCTTCCCTTGCTTAGATCTGTGCTTTCAATGTCAGCGGAGCAGAGCACAGAAACCGTGTTTACGTGATTGGTCCACGACCTGGGGCTATCTCAGAGGAGGTACGCAGCCCGATACGTACCGTTTTCCATCCCCCATGTCTAGAGAATGCTATGGTTCAAGCTGTCATCTTATGAAGTCTAAATAATGCAATAAACGAGGCAAACTACACACATTGCTAGTAACGGAGATGAAATAACTGAATTCACAACCTCTGATGATGACCCCAAATCTACATCATTTTGTCTGCCTTTATCTCGAATATGCCATAAGGGATGAAACGCCTGGGCCGGCGAGCCACACCAACACAACGCACATAACGTAGTAAGAGATAACAGAGCACTGGAGCGATTGTGAAGTGTGGAGTGGTTGGCGGAAGGAAAAGAAGCATGTTGTGTGCTCTACGGGTGTCCTTTGTCCTTGTTTATATAGGATGGTCCCTCGCGTGCCAGCTTCTGGCAGAGAAAAAGGCGAGGGACATCGAGGTTGGAAGGAAACAACAAACAAAAATAAAATCAGAGGATACTATCAAACTGACTGACGGAGGAACCCATCCGATTTAAAGATGTGTCCCTTTAGAAGAGCGCGTGTAGCGCAGTCGGAGGAGGTGCAGGCGGTCGCGTAGCCCTATAGCAGGTTCTTGGTTCGGATTTCTCGTCCAGGCCAACCAAGTCTTCCATCCCTGCAGGATCGGTGAACTTGTTCAAGACTTGTCCGGGAAGGATAGAGCCCTGATTTGTTCATCGGTTCACCGCAACTCATTGTGCTGCAAAATATGCATTTAAATCGCCTCCACGACGTCCCGTAGAAGTAGGATGTCTGGTGCATCCCAAAAGGGACTGAGTAACACCGTCCCTTATCTTTTATTCCTTTAGAAAACAAGGACTGCTATGATTGGATTCTGCACTGTCTTCTTTTAACGCGAAGGAGATCAAAGAACTGCAAAAGGGAGGGAACTCTGAAGCCCAATTAACCTGCCAGAGAAAAGATTGATCAAATCCTTGAGTAGTTCCTATTGCTGTCCTACATGGCGAAAAAATTTAAGTGGTTGTGTGATCAAATGGAGGAGAAGTTCCATTGAGATGCACGATTTGTAGCTACGTAGCTCACTTACACATTCCTGCATGCTAGGTTGACCCCTTCCAAGTACCACGCCGCGGTCCTCTCTTTCAAAACTTCGATTTGGATTAGTAGAGGAACTTTAGGCCCTTTCTCCTTCTTCCTTTATTTTAACTGAGGGTAAATAATAGGGAAATGGAAGATGGATGTAGCTACTATTGTCCTTGAGGAAGTATCCTAGCAGAACTGGCTCATGAGCACTTCAAAACTTCTTGGTGCTGTAGCGGTACTGTTGTGGGATATGATCAAAAACATCGTCATAGCACTTTAGAAAGCGAAATGGGGTTATGTTGTATGTGAAAACATTTCTCATAAGGAGTTTAAACTTATCGGTTTTAAAGGCTTTACAAATGCTAAACTTTGTCTTGTTTCCGTGATCGCATTTGTTCGGTTTGCAGGGGAACAACAAACTTGCTCACTACTTTACTACGTCGACGCTTCTGTATTTAAAATATCTGCTCACATTCGCTCTCTGCACGTTCCTGATGGAGTACATGAAGTGTGCAGTTGGTCGTCTGCGGCCGCACTTTCTCGCCGTATGTCAGCCAGATTGGTCCCGAATGGACTGCACTAACAAAGAGTATATACCAGGTACGATTCTAGGCTCGTCATTGAATTTGGTTGCACCGCTTCTGTTCAAAATTGATTGAAGACATTCTGAAGACCTGAGAGCAGGGACGAACTTTTAAACCAAATATCGAACCTCGAAAAAGAATTTCGGGCCAGCCAAAGTTGTTACAAGAATTTATTGCGGCGTACGTTTCAGCATTGTCGCCTTCTTCAGAGTATTGGAATTGGACAATGGAGTCCCTAGCTGGACGAAAGATGGGTGAATCATTCGCCCTTTCATCGTTCACCCATCCTTCGTCCATCCAGGGTAACGGTGGGCTCTTTCGTCCACATCTAAGGCTCTGAGGAAGGCGACAACGCCGAAACGTAAGCTGCAATAAAGACTTCGATCAATCTCGACTAAACTGAAGAAACTGCTCGTCTATTACGCCGTCAAAGATGCCAGCATTCATCGAAGGTCGGACGTGGAATTCCAAGCATCTTGAAAGTTACCAGACAAGGCCGTTTTTTATCATTAAGTGGGAATTTCTTCAAAAGTTCAGGCACATGAGAGAGAAACAACGATAGGTCGATAATGCTATGGTTTTTGTTTTGTGAAATGTGCGTTATCACGCTTGATAGGCTTCGGGTAGAAGGTAATTGAATTTCTCTAGCGTATATTTATCGGTTTCACGTTCTGAATTTCTTATTTTAGAACTAGTCAGGCTTTCCACACAAAGGATACCACCAATATCTGAACATTTTCTTCCTTTTTCGCACATACAAAATCAAAGACGGCCTGGGCTAGTCTGTCAACGACCTTGTGCTTATGCAGTACTTGAAAATTTATTATTGCAGGTTATGTGGGGGAAATCATCCCATATGTGTGGGTCGGCATACAGTTGAATGACATCTAGCATTTGAGCTTCTAGGGAAGTTGCCCATAATGTTGGGCTGGAGGGGTGTTTTGCTCCACCACCCCTCCCACGTGACTGCCACATGGTATTTCCTCCCACATTCTTGTTTGACCAGGAAACTACCTCAACGGTAGGTCGGAACGGCCCAAGTGTTGTATATGAGCAGAATAGACTCTCTCTGGAAAACAACAAAATGCAAATATCGACCCCGATACCTGCGAAGAGTTAGGGACCACGGAAGTTGGGCCGTCGGCGGCGTTAGCCTTCTGCCTGCACGCGGAGGACGGGCACAAGTTGGCTGGAAGCAGCGATCAGGTATTATGCCGCACCTCTACCCACTGCGCCACCACCGTTCGCTCATCATCGCTGTTCCCAGCCAACTTGAGTCCGCCCTTCGAGCTCAGACATGGGATGAATGCCTTCAACGGCCCAATTTCGTCGTCCCTAGCTCTGCGCGAAATTGTATTGGGGTCGAGATATTTGCATTTTATTGTTTCCCAGGGAGAGGCGAATCTGCTCATATACAACACATGAGCAGTTCCGACCTACTGTTGAGATAGTCTCCTGGTGAGACCTTCTAAGTAGGGTTACCTCAGCCAACGAGGGCGAGTGTGATGCAGTCAGGCGCATTCTTGCATCCTTCACAAGGTTCGACTCCGATCCAAATTTGCGAAGTCTTTCTCATTCTTTCGGGGTCGATGAATCAGCATTGCGCTTCATGGAGAAGGTGAAAATGACTGACTGACCATCAAGTGTCCGGAACAGACCGCTGTTAAGGACAATGTACCTTAAAATCTTTTTCACAGTATCTCGTAGAACTAAAGGGTGTCTCCCGAACAGAGATTGACTAATGTCGTACTTTACCACTTATGCCGTACTTTTATCCTGATCCTTAGATTCTAAGTGCACCAGAAGCAGTGCTTTGTTTTAGTATCGGAGACGTTCTGTATGAATCCTGATACTCGTCGAATTCGAACCGCAAGAACATCGTTTCCATCAGGACACACAGCCGCTGCCTTCCATGTTCTGTTCTTTCTTTGCATTTACCTAACGAGGTATGTACACTTTGCTTAATGTGTACTTCATATTATATTGTTATGTGAATTATTCGTGTTCTAGAATGGCAAACGTCTCTGGACTCCCTTCCTTGTACAAAACTCGTAACGTTTTGCTTCTTATCTACTCAACATGGACTGCATTCACAGCTATTACTAGAGTAACTGACAACTGGCACTATCCTACTGATGTACTTGGTGAGTTAGAGTTAGATACGAGCCGTTGTCGTTTTGAAATCATAAATGCCTAAGCTTTGATTTGTTTTCTATAGCAGTAATTTTGATTTTTACATTGACAGCCCTGTAGTTTGGAAACAGCGCGATGACACTTCCAAATAATCAAATATAGTTCCAAGAAAATCAAAAATTTAGATATCGGTAGTTAGAGATCAGCAATGTACTGTTCACAATTAGTGCCCTTTTCGTTCCAACTTCTACAGTAGGTCCGCATCGCTCTTGTTTTGTTCCTGCACTCTGTTTCTCCTTCTTTTCTCTTTCTTCATTAATTTCTTAGTGGCTTCTTGCTGTATGTGCCATAATTAAAGGTTCATAGTTGATGAAGCATCTTTACATAGTTCTTAAGGAGATATTTCTTCTTAACTGTATGTCCCACTCTCACAGTACCCCTATGAAGGATATCCCATGGTTTCAGTCTCATCTACTTTATGAACTGATTATGAAATGCCCGAATTCCTTTTCTGTCACTCCAGACTTTGTATCACCATTTGTAATACGGAAGGTTGCAAGTGTTATTAGTGGCCCTTTAGCGTACATTTTTAACCAATCACTAATGTATGCAGAAGTACCTTTAAGATGGAAACACTCGTTTGTCACCCCGATATTGAAGAAAGAACCTTCTGATAGTCCAGAGAATTACAGGCCGGTGAGCATTACGTCATTTTTCTGCAGGCTTTTTGAGAAGGTTGTTAAGCAGCATTTAGTGCACCATCTTTCTGTCCATAGGATCATTCCTCAACAACAGCATGGTTTTGTATCAGGAGGATCTGTAGAGACGAACTTAATCAAATGCATGAATGTGATTGGACTGAAGCGCTTGATAGCAAGCGCTGCTGTGATGTTATTTATTTTGACTTTGCCAAGGCGTTTGATAGGGTATCTCACAAAAAGTTGTTGTTCAAATTAGAAGAACTCAAGATACATCCAATGTTAACGAAGTGGATCGCTGATTTTCTCAATGAGAGAACGTTTCAAGTTAAAATTGGACATGTATTCTCCGAAGTTAAACGTGTTACAAGTGGAGTACCTCAAGGAGGGGGTATTATCGCCTATATTGTTTAACATTTTTACTTCGGGAATACCAGAAATTTTGCGTAATGTTTGTGATTGTGCCATGTATGCAGATGATGTAAAAATATACAGGGTCATTGATGGTGTTGATGATGAATTATGTCTTCAAAGAGAAATCAACTTATTGGTTTCCTGGTCTAAACAATGGCAGCTCCCCTTGGCTCGGCACAAAACGAGTTTCATGCGTATTAGCAGCACTCCGTCAACTGCACAGCATACATATGAAGTAGATGGTCTCCACATCACATCATTGGATTTCATTAGAGATCTTGGTTTCACATACAACAGCAAACTAGACCTTTCCGAACATGTCAAAAATCGTTGTAGGATAGCGCTTCTGCGTACATTCCACATATTTAAAGCCCTTTCTACAAAGAACAGAGCTCTTTTAATAAGGGCTTACAAGACTTACATACGACCATTAGTTGAAACGAGCACTACAGTATTCAACCCTAGTAGGATGAAAGATATCTCCGGAATTGAGAAGGCCCAAAATAATTTTACTAGGAAATTATTTATTCGCATGGGAGGCTTCATATACTCCAACATCCCCAACGCAGTGTTCAGAAATAGACATTTGGATCTTCCATCCGTCGCATCACGACGAAAAGTATTTGATGTTTGTCTCGTTCATGAAATTCTGCACCAACCTAGTGTGGCTGTGATTATGAAATTATATAGTTTGATGCCTTCCCGAACTAAAGGTGGTATAATGAAAATAGCCTTGCCTTGTCCTAGATCATCAGTTCGCGCTTCTTTCTTTACGCATAGAGCAGGTAGCGCTTACATAAGGATCACAAAAAACCTATCAAATGCTTACTCTATACCCCAGTTCAAGCGGTATGCATCAAAAATGTTGCTCAAGTTTGACGGACTCTAGTCATGGAGATCGACCACACCCAGTTCTTGTTTGATTGTGCCTTTTTCTGAAGTTTGTTTGTCTGTTTGTCCTATTTCTATCTCTCGTCTGCCTTTCGCGACGTAATAAACATTAACACTAACATTAACTGATTAATCTTAGGGATCCCCTCGTACAGGGAATTACCATGATAATTGTAATGAATGATGAATTAATTAAGATGCGAAAGGAGCAGTATCAAAAGCATTTTTTTCCTTGTATTTGTGTCTTACGTTCCTATAACTATCCTAGCTTTAATGATATTTTGACGCTTGAAAATAAGCTCTTTGGAATGGAGTCTATCAAATGCCTTGGAGAAATCAAAGAAGATGACATCAACATTTAAATGTTCATCAACTGCTTTTGTCCATTCTTCAAGAGAAAGAAATATCGAAACCTCAGTTTATCCTCCTTTTCTAAAGCCATGCTGATTATCAGGTATGATGAACAAGATAGGTGATAAAATCACACCTTGACGTACTCCGCTTGTAACTGGATAAACAGCGGAAGAAGCTGATTGATTTTGACTTAGAAAAATCTGCCGGTGATGAAGCTGATAATCCATTCTACTATCCTAGGAGGAATATTGGTATTTTTAAACTTGGAGATAAGCTCCTATGAAATTAGGATTTTATGGCATAGAAGAGCAAAGAATTGTGCGGCTCGGTTATCTGGAGGGCGAATAAGTTTGTGCGTTCTCATTGAGGAATCTGGTTCCTCTGAGAACGATTGTACACTCTTTTCCCCAAGTGTTTCTCGCAGTGTTATAGATGGAATTCTCTTTCTCTCTTTCTCTGAGTGGAAGAAATCACATTCAAATTCACTCCACGGTGTTTATTCATTCATTTATTATTTTGCATATTATTTGAATGTGCAGAGCACTCCAGTGGGTTTATTAGGTTGAGAACTTTATCGTTTCACCATTCAAGAGAAGACATGCTTTAGGTGGAGTTGTGCTGGCCGCTGTTTGTGTTTTGCCAGTTTTTGGAAACCAGTGGAAGACATGCGAGGATGTTTACGCGGTTCGTCAACTCGAGAAGACGCGGTCCCATTCTGAATGATATTCCATGCTGAATGCTTCATAAGGTTGTTAATTTTTGAGCTTTTTAGGTAGAGTGATTAAAAATTGTGCTCTACATTCCGCCTTGATGATCTGTGATCGACAAGATTCTTCATGTACTTTCTTTTCTACTACCAACCATTGTGATTTTTGTCTCATTTAGAGTATAAGCGACGAAAGGAGTAGCACAGTATCATTTGTTAACATCAGTTTCTATAAGGAAGCGTTTAGTGTGCACGCGACGCGCGACGCGATGTTATGATAAGCTCTCATATCGATTCATCGCGTCGCGCGATCGATATAGAAGCTCACCACTGCATCGCTTCGCGTGTCGCGTGCACACTAAACCCCCTGACGGTTAACTAAGCGAAAGTTGCAGGGTGCTGGCTCCAGCTCAGAATTGCAATATTGTTTCTGCCTCATACGTAACAAAGAGCCAGTGTTATTACCCCCATATTTTTCGAGTGACTAGGACACCACATGTACTGCAATGTCACATACCTAGCCATATCTTTATTTAGGCGTTACTACGGCGTTGTTCACATTACTTATGTTTGGATAAATGTGAACCGTTGTTTCTTCCTGTTCATAACGCAATTTTGCTACTGTTTCGTCATGTTTTTACCTAAGATCTGTGTATGCCGAGGAGTACACATAAAGCGATATGTTTGACTGTGTTTGCGGAATTGCAGCTATAGGACTCAAGGGGTGTCGAGGTTGTGGAGTTGCAAGATTGTAGAAGTGAGCATTTGTGGTAGAACTATCGCGTTGCAATGCTCTTCCACCTTCTCATCTCTTTTGTTTGTCGAGCACCATTGATCCATTCTATTATGCCGTGTTCTACTGATCATGTAGTGGTATTTTACACCATTAGACTGATCTCTTTCGGAAGGTAAACGATGGCTCAGTGACCGGTTGCCCGCCTTTCACGCGAGCAGCCCTTGTTGGAGTTCCTGCCGATGCATCTAAAACTCTGGCGCTATGTAACATCAGTAGATTACGATCAGTGGATGATTACATCAGTGGATGATTACATCAGTGGATGTTGCGTTCGATCAAACGGCGCCGGTGGTGCAATGGCGTAGAGCACTCTCGCCCGGTTAGAGGGAGGTGCGGGTTCGAGTCCCACCTGGTGCTAGAAGTTTTGATCGCAACAAAACATCGTTATGACAGCTCACAACCTCGATACCAGCTACTTGAGGCTTAAAGAAAGTGATTTGAATCAGTAGATTGCCTCCGCTGGTACTTAGCGGGCTGGTGCCCGCTCTATTATGAGACCATGGTCGTGGAACACTAAACAAACTTACCTGTTTTACGAAACCTTGCTAGTGTACAGTGGGCACCAGCCCGCTTAGTACCCATCTGCTTTGTGGTGTAATCGACGGATTCGATGAACGATGTGGTGGGAATTATTTCTCGAAGACCGATTTCTACGAGCTGTGATGATGATGGCTGTCCTTGGGGCGGTCGTTCGGATAGGACTCACACTCGAGGTCGCCCTTGAATAATTTCGGGGGACTGGGAGGGGATCGTACCTCTTGTCCATGTATAGATGTGGTGGCTCACATCGGTATTGGCATCACATCGACGTTTCCACTGTTGCAGCAGATGAGCAGCAATTTCATTAGAAGCCGAAAGATGGAGTTGTAAACTGTAGCTGTGAAGCTTGCAATCACCGCTATGCTGAAATTTTGCAACGTACCCATCAAGGGGAATTAACCATAATCAAATGGTCGGAGTAAAAGATAGAAATTGGCGTCTATTAGTCCATCGATTTGGTTGGTACTGTGCCTTCTATTTCTACGCGAGATGTTTACCACGCATTCCCGCTCACTTCTATGTCAAGGATATTGGAGTGAATTTCTTCACAACAATGCTTGGCGTTGCCCGACTGATGTGCAAATGAATGTTTCACCTTTCCCAGACAAGTCTGGTTCTAATTAGAAGGTCTAGTGCTGGGAAAAGGCCCGCTGAGCTTCGCGACTTGAAACTAAACTCTTATTGGTCGCACACGAGGAGCGGTACCATTTGGCTATTACGCCACGGGCAACTTAAGCGTTGGTTCGGCAAACCAACTCAAAGGTTAAGGGTCGGTGTTAGTCAATCCTGGTTTGAAATGCGCCACGCGTTTTGTTTCTACGGGATGTCGTGGAGACTATTTGAATGTATCTTTCGGACTTATGGTTTCATGGCGCGTGTGGGGCTCGAAGGAGATGCCGGCTGTCGTACGCACCGATCCCTAATTCCTGGTTCGCATTTCCCCACCAGGCGAACCAAGCCTTCCATTCTCCGGCGTCGGTGAGCTTGGTATCATAACTGTCTGAGAAGGATAAAACACTGGCTTGTTCATTGGCCGGCTATCACAGTCCACAGTGTAAGCCAAATGCGTATTCAAATCACCTATACAACATCCCGAAGAAGTTGGATGCGTGGCGCATCCCAGAAGAGATTGAATAACGCCGTCCTTTATCCTTCATCCTTTATGACTCGTGGTGGCAGCCGATGAGCAAGTCATTATGTTATCCTTGTTGAACAAATCCGGTACGAATCTGCCGACTTAAACGGGAGCCGAGTCAACACCTCGACCCAATGTGCGCTAGACATTCAGCGCGTATTCTGACTCCTCTACTATGCGACCAATGTCAAAATGTGGGCCAGTCAGTGGGCACGATGCGGACTTTTAGGGCTCCAAAAGTCAAGGAGATGTTAAAAAAATTGCCCAAACTTCTCCCAGAGATGTTGACCACGAATCTGACGTCCGTTAGTTCGTACTACGCTGGAGTACGGTAGCTTACAGTAAGTAGGTACGGGTGACAAAGGTTATGGTCACCGATTTTCCCCAAATTTCGCTCAGGGGGGTTATCTGTGGTGCTGATTCCGAATCTTGCATCCATTTTTCGAAGTTTTGGCGAAATCGGGGATTATGACCTCGACAGCTTTAGCCACCCGTACCTACAGTAGCCTTTCGTAATCGGCCAAGATTTTAAAAACTGATGTCAGACTCGTGATCAGCACCTCAAATATCCTCTGGGCAAACTGGGCGAAAATTTTTGTCGACCTTCACTCGACATCTGGAGTCCTGAAAGTACAAAAGTGCCATATAGTGATATAGAAACGTGCAGAAACACTTTTCAGCATACAATGCCAGCACAAGAACTGACGCTGAAACAAGCTCGAGAGCAGTTCGAAGCGTTGATTAGCCGGGTGAAGAAAAGAGAGGAATTCGTCGACTGGATCCACACCACGTACTGTGAAGGTGAAGACTGCGATAAACCAATGTTTGTCGCTGACGCCATATCCAAGCTGCGAGAAATCGCCGATCACATAAAGATGAAGGTGCAATGCAGTTCTGTGTGACGTCGAGCTCTGGTGGCTTCATTTCTATCTGCAGGTTCCTGATGGCACTGTTCAGTCGGAGACCATAAAGTGGCCAGTCAGTGGGCACGATGCGGACTGTGGCGAGAAGAATACGGTGCGTCCATTTGGAAGACTCGGAAATTGATTTTGGTAGCATCCTTCTAGGTGATGTGATCCTCAACAGATCGTCTAAATTTCATTCGTTCTGCTGCAGGTGCATGTTGACTGCTTTCTATATGATGACTATGCGGTTGAGGCAATGATGAAAGCAGGAAAACTGAAGAGGTGCGTCACCGCTGATAGAATAAGTTTGCAGTACAGTAAGACTAATGTCTTTTATTGTTAGCTCTAGTTTATAGCTGAACCGTCACGGTAAATGACTCTGTAGATACCATCGGCTCAGTCAGCTTTTCGGATGATGGACAGCTGGGACTTCCAAATGTCCATGTCGCGAATGAGGGCAGCATTGGGACGTGAGAGCGCGTCAGCTAGTCAGGCCACGTTGAATGAATGTGCCAGTCAGAGAGAGCATGTACGTTGGTGCGCTGATTGGCTGGCGCGTGTTCGGTCAGTGCTTTGGTTGGCTCAGATTAGCTGACGCGCTCTCACCTCTCAGTGCTGCTCTATGCCGCATAATATTTCAAGAGGTTATTGCTTCCGCATCCGTACTGCCGCCGACAGGGTTCTGTCTGAGCTCTAGCTGGTGGTGGCGAGAATCTAGAATGGAAACTGATAATGATAACGCAACCGCGTTCGCGATGGAGTAGGGTGGCAAAACTGAGGGTGAATGCCACGCCACGTCGTCCATTCACTACTACGAGGCAGTTCTGCCGCCTCAGGGGGCCGCTTTGCCGCCTACACGGCAATTTTGCTGTCTGCCGCGTGCCGAAAAAGTGTGCTGAGGTCTTGAGTGCTTCCAAATTAACGTCGTCTTTTACCCTTATTCCTGTTCTTATTTGGCCTATACAAATGCTTGCGGGGGACAACCGTTGAAGACGACAGCGTTTCATCCTTTCCAGAGAAGTTACTGCTCACCAACCCCGAATGTATGGAAGCTTTGGTTGGCTTAGGCGGGACCCACACCAAGAGCTTCTACTAGGGGCGCTGACGGGGACGGCGCCTTACGTCAGCCATGCCCTCACCGAAGTTCCTGGCGGCTGTATTCCTTTGAATTCGAGTGATTAACTCCTCTTGAGACGTTGCTGGTGCAGTCGTAGGCAAGCCTCGACCACGTGCACATCGTAAATAGAGCCTCCATTTGGGTCATTCCAAACCTTACATCCGCTCAGGCGGAATAAATTATAATGGTTTCTGGCCGCCCTAAGAAAAATCACCTATCGTGTTGCGTGTCGCTCTCATCGTCGTGGATTTCCTCAAGACGGCTATCAGCTGTGTCTCGGTTCTGCCCTGTCAGAGTAACTTACCGAAAACTCATCATTTAAACGACATGGATGCTAACAACGCTGTTGTTTTGTGCTTCCAAATGTATCCGACCTTTTGAAGCCTTTGTCATACCATCGCTCACCTCGAGCGACGCCTAATGATATGCTCCCATATCGATCGGGCGGCGCGATGGAATCGATATGGGTGCATATCATTAGGCGTCACTCGGGGTGAGCGATGGTATGACAAAGGCCTGAGGGCATTCTGTCTGTCAACATCAACTGTCTATCGCATAAAAATCGCGACGATCTAGTCGAGTGCATGGCGCAACTCCTTATTTCAGTGCAATAAAATTGCCGATTTCATACGCTTAGAACAAAATTTAGCTCATCATTTTTCTAATTTTTCATAAAATGTCAAACAGTCGTGTAGCGCAGTCGGAGGAGGCGCGACTGTCGCGTGCACCCGATACCAGGTTCCTGGTTCGGATTTCCCGCCCAGGCCAACCAAGCCTTCCATCCCTCCGGGGTCGGTGAATTGGTACCAAACTTGTCTGGGAAGGATAAAGCGCTGACTTGTTCATCGGCTGGCCACCGCAAGTCATTGTATGGCCAAATACGCATTCATGTCGCCTCCACGACATCCCGTAGAAGCAGAATGCGCTGGCGCATCCCAAAAGGGATTGAGTAACGCCGTCCTTTATCCTTTATCCTTTATGTTGACTTGTTGACGTAGGTGAAAAACTTCAGAGAAAGTTATAATAAATTTTCTTTAAAGAATTTTTAAAATCGTATTGGAGAGCCTGTAGTTTAATTTGGAGTACACTCGTTGTGATGTGGAGAATAGTTTAATTTTAAAAGCGTCAAGGTTGCTTGAGGGACTGTTCAATTTGATTTGAAAATTGTCAGTATGATTTGAAGTGTCAAATTCGACGTGAAAATCGTCGAATTGAACACGTTTAAAATCGAATTGGACACTCCTCTAAGCTCGCCTAAGACTTGAAATGAACATCTTCCACTTTAAACTAGAGACTCTCCGGAAAGGTTAGGATGGTTTTTTATTCAAGGGGAATTTTACTATATCTTTGAAGTTTTAAGTCGTCTACCAAATAATTGAACACACTGTTTGAAATTTTATAAAAATCTAAACAACAGGAAGGCGACCATTTTTTAGTGCCAAAAAAATATTAGGTTTTCCGGAAAGTATCTCAGTATTTTGCGTTACTATTTTTCAGTCGTCTATTTTTAAGTAAAAATTAAACTGTCATTGCGCATTAATGCTACTTTTTGTACCGAATTTTTCGCTCTATTCGACTAATCGTAAATAATTTATCTTTCAACGTTGTTTTACATTTCTGCTTTTGGACGCCTGTTGAAGTGTGTCGGAGGAGCAATTCCGAACAACATTTTATTTGAACATCAAATCGGGACGTCTGCAGCCGAGGCCGCTCGACAAATCAATCAAGTGTCGAGGGCTTAATAGTGTTGGAGAAACCACTGTGCGCCAAATGGTTCAGTAAATTTCGGACCGGAGATTTCGGCCTCGAGGATGATCACCGTAGCGGTCAACCTAGAGCAATCCTGGACAACGAGTTGAAGGAGTTGGTGGAAGCTGGACCATCCCGAACAGTACGCGGGATCGCAGAAGAGCTAGACGTCAGTAAAACTGCTGTTGCGGATGCTTCGTAACGAAGGTGAAGAAGCTCAAAAAGTGGGTGCCCCACGAATTGAGTGAGCGGCAAAAATTGTCACGTTTCGAGATTTATTCTTCTCTACTCCTACGCAAAAAACTGACCCGTTTTTGGATCGAATCATCATTTGTGATGAAAAGTGAATTCTGTATGATAACAGAAAACGTCCACGGACAGTGGCTGAACGCCGACGAACCCCCAGGTATTTTCCAAAGGTAAACCTCCACCAAAAAGGTGTGGTCTCGGGGTGGTGGTCGGCGGCTGGTGTGATCCATGACAGCTTTTTAGCATTAGGCCAACCGATCACGGCAGAGTCCTACTGCAAGGAAATCGACGAAATGCACCGAAAATTGCCAGCATTGGTCAACAGAAGAGGCCCGATTCTCTTGCACGGTAGCGCCCGCCCACACGTTTCACAGATCACTGTTCGAAAATTGAACTAATTAAGGATTGAAGTTCTGCCTCACCCGCCATATTCTCCAAAACTCTCACCAACTGACTACCACCTTCTCAAACACTTTCAGTTTCAACAATTTCTCGCTGGTAAAACATTCACCAGTAAGGACCAAGCGAGAACCGCTTTCGAGGATTTTGTCGAATCTCGACCACCTAATTTTTTTCGCTGATGGAATAAGTTGATGATGGTCCGTTGGCAAAAGTAGTGATCATTAGAGCGGTGCTCATTTCGACTAAATCCGATAAGATTTGAGAAACTTGTGGTAGTTCAAAGAGAAACCCTCAAAACGATGAGAACTTTCCGGACAATAGATTCCTCCATGCCCTCTTCTAAGACTTCGCGATTTTTATTCGATTGATAGCAGAATTTATGTTTGCGCGGAGTATTATACCTGTTAACGATGCAACAAAAACAACTGTAAAGAACACACATTTCCTCACTTTCATGGTTCATGTGGGTGGCATTTCCACTATCAATCAATTAAAAGTTGCTTCGAACTATTTGAGAGCGCGGCGCGATTTGATCATTTAATTCGCTATATGCCTGCTTTTTTGCTGTGCTTTAAGACAAATTTTAATTTTTTTTCTAAAAACAAAAATTTGCAAAGTTGTTGTACTTGTGGTGGCAAATAAACCAAAAATTTCAAACAAGTCCTTTACTTCCAGTCTTTTAATGCACTACATGGTTGCTCTTTTGTGCGCTTCAAAAAAATTTTTAGTTTTTTTTTCTCAAAAAATGAAATTTTTACAAAATTATTACACGTATTGGGGCGGGTGAACTAAAAATTTCAAAAAAATGTCATACCTAATTTTCCTTGAACAAAAAATTATTCTAACTGTCTTATTGAGTCTGTAGTTTAACCTGTCTGAAGGTCATTTCGATTTGAAAGAGGTCGCTTCGATTTCAAAAATCCTAAAGCTAGCCTAGCAGAGTGTCCGATTTCACTTGAAAAGTGTCTATCCAATTTCGTTTTAAAAGTGTCTAATTCAAATTGAAAATGGCATATATTGGCTAGAAATCCATGACGGACCTCTGATAGAATAGATGATAGGCAGTTATATTCATTATGACTTGCTCTTTTAGGCTTCTCATCAAATTGATCGCCATGTCGTAGTGTAAACATTTCATCTTTCAGGAGATGCTGCGGAGATTGCGGATCGAGGAATGTTGTGGATCTCAATTTCATAAGTCATAGCCTAGCTCACTGTCAGGTGTGTTCTGCGAACCTTTCAGCTGCGTTGAGGGGTCATGTTTCGTAGAGGCTAATAGCAAATTCTTATATGTGTGACAAAGACTTGGAGACCTGGGACTTCGTTTGCTTCGAATTTCAGCTGGAGTTCATTTTCACCCAGCTGGTTCCACTAAAATCGCAGCCTGAAGGATTTCATGTGCTTGATATAGGATCTCGTCTAGGAGCTGTTATATACGCGGCTTCTTTATACAGGTGGGTCTTGTACTCCGTTATGCCTTCGTTCAGTAGAGCCTACCTATACGGTTAATCGAGCAGCTTCAGTTGCGGCAAGGCGGCAGTCACCGGAGTAGAACTAAATCAGGACTTCGTGAAGCTTCAAGAAGAGGTCATTCGCGATTATTCTCTCCAGGTAATTTTAGGTGAACAAATGTCACAAAGAAATCAACTCTTCCTATGGTCAGTCATTCACAAGGAGTTCGTTTTCAGAACGTGAAGGTTGTCTGCGCAGACATACGTGCTGAGTCGGATTTGGTCAACCAAGCTGATCTCATCGTTATGAACAATGTGTTTTCATTCTTCTTGGATCCGGAGGAACAGGTACAGAACACGAGGGATGTTTGTCGAGCAATACATTTTTCGCTGCTTGAGAGCAGGGACAGACTGAAGCTGTATTACCCGCAGTTGATGCTGGAGCTCACTAGCACCTGGAAAGCGATTAGGTGGGAAACGATGGAGTGGTAGCAGAAAATAAGCAGAAGTGGCAGCGCGCTGGCAACTTATGCTCACATATACACCATTTTCAGGTCGAATTGGTCCCTTTTGAAACCAAATGTGGACACTTTTCTCGTCAAATTGGACATCCTAAGACTTTTGAAATCAAAGAGAACTCTTTCGAATTGAAACAACCTTCATACAGGTTGAACTACAGACTCAATAAAATGATTAGAAAAAAATGTTGTTCAAGGAAAATTTAGAATAACTTTTTTTTGAATTTTTTAAACTTTAGCTGCCCAAATGAGCTTAATAATTTTATAAAATTTTGACTTTTGGAGAAAAAATAACAAATTAAATTTTGTTTTAAAGCATAGCAGTCGCAAAACCATATAGGGCCTTAAAAGACCAGATTGCGCCATGCACTCGAAAAACTCGCCGCGATTTTTATTTGATTGATAGTGTAAATGCTGTTTACATGGAACAACGAGGTATGTGCGTTCTTAACAATTGTACTTGTTGCATTGTCTGCAGGTGTGTGTAAATCAACAAATAAATATAATCAACATATCTTTCCTATATATAATCGGCTAATGTCACGTGTCCGTCACGGTGAGGGGGACTGAAGCCAAGAGATGCATACGGCACTGCGGCGTATCAGCCGGGTTTTATTTCAGCTTAACCGGCGATTGCTGGCGAGCTTATATCTTGACGGCGGATCACTCAAGTTCACGATATATTCAGCGGGCAGCGCGTCAGAATATGAATGGGCGTACCAAGTGCGGAGCGTAGGGATTCAGAAGACGTGCTGAATATGTCGTCCAATACGTAGGGAATCAGAAGACGTGCCGGACACGTCGGCAACCGTGCCTGGGCATTTTGACGATCATCGAGGGGAGAAGTTCACAGCAGCGGAGGTATACGGTCGATGTTATCGATTTTTTGTGGATGTCGTTCAAGCGGCACGAAACCTCAGCATTGGAGGTACTCGAGGTCGCTGAACACGAATCTGAGGTCGACCAATCGATATCCTCCCGTCGATGATATTAACGATTTTTGAGGATGGCCTTCAAGCGGCACGAAAGTCTAGCCCTGGAGTAATCGAGGTCGCTGAACACGAATCTGAAGTCGACCAATCAATATCGATCGATATTAACGGTTTTTGGGGAGGTCGCTCAAGCGGCACGGAACTTCAGCCTCGGGGGTAATCGAGGTCGCTGAACACGAATCTGAAGCCGACCAATCGATATTATCGATTTTTTGCGTATGTTGTTCAAGCGGCACAAAACTTCAGCCCCGAGGGTAATCGAGGTCGCCGAATACGAATCTGAAGTTTGTTTTTGAGGTATCGATCACCATCAATCGCTATTGATCAAATTATACATAGATGTCGTTAATTTTTTATGTTTCTTTCTAACTTGCCGCAATCGACGCAGTTAAGGTGTTCTTCCTGCGAAAACCATGACATAAGTTGCAGCTAAAATTGAAGATGAGAGGTTATTACTATGGCGAAGCCGTTGAGCAGCCTGCAGCCGCGAACCAGTCGTTCAGCGGCTGACAGGCCGCTCTGACGGCTGTACTCTATATAGTAAAACCAGTTTTTTATCGCGATGAAAGTATGAAGGTCTAAAAGTTGGAAAAAGAAGATGGTCGCAGCGTTCTCTTCTTGAGGTTTGGGGCAAAGCCCCCAACCAGTCGTTGGCGGCCATAGGCCGTTCATCGTTCGCAGATGCGTCTGACATTAGTTGCTCAACCCCGAGATGATAGGAGTAATAGTTAGGAGGGAAAGAAATGCATGTGCTTATATCTTCATTTTAATGTCGGCAGCTCTCTGTGTATGTAATGTTTCCAGCTTATTTATTTTTTCAAAGAGTCTGTTTTAATCCGCGTTATCGCTTGTGCCCGTCGGCTGATAGCATGAGGTGGTTTCTGCCAGACTTAAAATTTGAGAGCACTTTTACGATAGGGAGATAGTGATTCTTTATTTTGGATGTTAACTACCTTTACTTAGGTAAAATGCCCTATCTCCGCATAAAAGGCTATTTCATATCAAAGAGAGCACGTTTTGAGAGCATCAAAATAAATTTTTGTCAAAATACACTCAAGACTGTCGTACACTGGGTGTCCCAAAATGGCTGCACGGCTGGAGTGGTTATAAGTGAGAATTTCTATATTTGGCTAAAGGAATGACTTTTTAATGCGCAGTAATGAATTTCTTCTGCCTGTTGTCTACTCGTCCAGTTAGTCAAAGTGTTTAGTTGGTTGCTAGTTGAAGGGCTTTTTTGTCATTATTTGTGCTAAACCGAAGATGGATGCGCACGTAAACAGGATCTACATTATCGGTGAAGTAAACATTGCGTAGACGAGTGAGTGGTAAATACTCCTCACATGACATTTCTTGAGCTCCCGCACCTTTTAAAGTATCCTTAAAACGTTCTTACCGCTTGTTATTTTAATTTCGCTCAATCATATTCTATCGAAGTTCATATAGACCCTATATTTATAGGGCAAATTCTACGGGTTAGACATGTGTTTGACTCAATTAATCCATGTCCAATTTGTTTAAAATGAGCAATCTGATTTGAAATAGTGTAAAAGTGTTCAAATTAAAAGATTTCCAGTTTACAAAGAATTTAGCATAAGGACTGAACACTCCCTCAGAGTGCAGCTGCACAATGTAATGCATAACGAATGCCAAAGGAACTAATTATTGCCAACCTATGTGGACGCGGGTCGCAGCTGGCAGGAGACGCAACCTTCACGAATTGCCTTTGCGTTCGCTTCAGACCAAGGCGAATCATGCACTAACGATAAGATCTATGGAGAGGCGTTGAGTCGCAGTCAGATTTGTCAAAGAGAGCGCCTTAATTTGCCCAACACCTGGTCACCGGTGGTTGTTGAGTGGTCCACAAGCTTTCCAAGCACCCACTACATCAAGTAAGATGGAACACGTGACTTACTTCATGAAGGGTTGATTTCCTGGCTTTAATGTTGCACCTTAACGCAGATATGTTACCCGTAGGCAGTTGGAGCATTTGTCTGCCATTCTCACCGCAAATGAGCTTCATACTCTACAAATCATTGAGACTCTAACATACCTTCAAAAGATGTGGTTACCTTAGAATCATCCTCTTGTGTTCCTTCCATAAACAGGAACTGCAATTATGGAAATGCTACGCTATAAATAGATATAGTCATCTAACTCTAATTCCACGTTGGTGGTAGCGCAGTCGGAGAGTGTGCCTGCTGTCGCGTGCACCCGATACCAGATTCCTGGTTCGTATTTTTCGTCCAGGCCAACCAAGCGCTCCATCCCTTCGGAGTCGGTGAATAGGGACAGTACTCGTCTGGGAAAGATAAAACTCTGTCTTGTCCATCGGCTGGCTACGGCAAATCGCTATATAGGCCAAATACGCACTTATGTGCTAGCGCGATATTTCTTAGAGGTAGAATGCGTGGCGCATCCCAAAAAGGACTGAATAACGTCGTATTTTGTCCTTTTTCTTTAACTGTAATTCTAGGCCGCTTGCTTCGAATTCATATACAAACACGCCAAGAAGGGCTGCTTGATCGTACACAATCCCGAAATAGACACGGTATTGAAGCACCTGAAGCTATCGTTTACAACGAACGAATGGTTAGAACAAGTAAGTGTTCTGTTTGTACTATTCAACAACTATCTCGTCTATGACAAACCATTTCACATGTTTCAAGATTCCAACCGAGGACGACTGTGAGATGTTCGCGAATGGAGACAAGTATGTGTTGTCGGACTGTGAATCGTTGGGATTTTATAGAGTTCGATAGACTTCTGTAGCCGGAGTTGTTGAATGCTAGACCCTTTTTCATTAGCTACTCATTGTCTATGATTTTTAGTGTTAACTTTAGGTCATATGCAGACATGTTATGAAGCTTTCCATGACGGCATGGAGACAGCCTTAGATCGTATCCTTCCTTTAATGTGAAGATATTCCTCCTCCGATGTTAACCTACACGCGACGTGTTGTAGGACCAACTCATCACAACGACAAAGACCGCCTCTATTTGATATTATTGAAGACAGTAAATAGACCCGATTCGATAGTTATTGTTCATCTCGCTGAAGTACTAGCCCTGCACTTGCTTGAGGAGAACTCTTTGTATGTACCGTCGAGTAGTTGTTGTTGATTGTTATTGTTGTTTGCCATATTTTGTTATGAATTTTGGCCTGACCAGTGTTCGACTTGCCACTCGTTTCCCCGAGAAACATGGATTCGTTGGCTGGACAAGGAACAGTCACCCTATACAGAAACCTGGATTCAAGCATTCCTTAGAAGTAGATTCATGGCTGTAAGAGTAAACTCTACAGCTTCGGAATTTAGGAGTGTCACGAGTGGAGTCCCGCAGGGTGCTGTCCTATCTCCTGTGCTTTTCAATGTCAATACCTATGACCTCCCGGAACTTATTATCCATTCTGGTGTCAAATGCGTCGCATTCGCTGATGAGATGAGGTTATATATGAGTATTGCTACGTCTAATGACTGTTTTCTGCTACAAGAGGCCCTGAATCTGGTGATCAGTTGGTCAGCAGAGTGGGGTTTGCCTCTCTCGAGAGAAAAGACAAACTACTTCGCATAAGAAGACAAAATACAAGGTACGACTACCTAGTTGAAGGTGTGTCAATCGCCAAAGTTGAGGAAACTAGGGACTTGGGACTTTGATAGTCCCTGGGAACGTATAGCTGCAACAGGCCATGGTGTTGTCCATCGTTTGTTTCGTGCTCTTTCTACCGATAACCCATCTGTGCTTTTTGCGAACATTCAAGAGCTATGTTTGGCCCTTGTTAGAATATGGCTCTGTGATCTTTAACCCTACTAAGATTAAAATTATCAAGCTATTGGAGACCATGCAGAATAGTGTTACGCAAAAGTTGCTCATCCGACAATTAGGTTTTTTATATGATGGACTACTTTCCTCCCAAACAAGGAATTTCAACTTTAGTCTGCCCACACTTGAGCAGCGACGAAAGAAATTCGACCTCACTTTACTCCACAAGATTATTGTTGGTGCGTGTGGAATCATGCCAAATGAGCTTCTCACGATCAGACCGTCTCTGACTAGGGGGGGCGACTTCTAAGCTCATTGTACGTAAAGCCAAACGCAGTTGTAAAGAAACCTCTTTGTTAATAGAGCTGTCAGCAGTTACATCAAATTCTCTAAAAACAAAACCATGCCCTCATCTATCAATGCGTTCAGAAACATGGTGAACAGATAGATACCTTGGTCCCTGATACACTTTCGTATGCTTGACAATCCAGAATACGCTTATTTGTTTTAATCTGCCTTCATCCGTTCCTTGTTTTAGCTTTTCGTTTCTTGCCATGAGCACTCACTTATGTTATGGAAGGTGACCAATGCGTTGTCTCAGTGTTTGGGTTCGACTAGTATTTTTTTTTGTCTCGTGCAATAAACAAACATATATATGTATATATATATATATTAAATAAATAAATAAATATATATATATATATATATATATACAGGGTCAAGCATGATGTTCGAGAATCAAAGGAAGGGAGAGGAGGGTCCTACTCACTCACGGTTTTGACAGATGATTTTCTCACAGGATAGCGTTTTTTTTTTTGAGTGTCGTAATATTTTAGTGATTCCACATATGTAGTGTAGACCACATTCCACATAGTGGGCTCAAATTTGCTTCACTTGCCAAAAAAAAAAAATGCCCCAAAAATCGAACCCTGTCATATGGGAGATGAAACTCTTCGAATCCGCCTCTTTGCTCGTAGAATTCGCATTTCTCCAATTTTCAAGGCGATATTAGTTTTCCAGAGAATCCAAAACCTCTTCGAGTTATGACAGCTTGAGCGCCGGCCACTGCGCTCTCTCTGATTTCGTGGGTTGCATGCAAAGGAAATGTCACGGAAATAATTCTCTACCATCTGACGAAAGCAACATCGAAAAACGAAATTGCGCCCTTCTAGCATTGATTATTATACAGTAAAGAAATCTAGGCTTCTAGCTGACGATCTTCGATATGATTAAAGGGGGTCTGTTTGTCGATTTTCGGGAAATAAAATTTTTCAACCTGAACCAGACTACTTGTGCCTGTAAAATGTTTCCGAAAATTTTTTTGAGCTTTGCTCAACATACAGCGAAAAAAAAAAAATAACGATTTTATGATGCGACATTCTATGTCATGAGAGGGTTTGAATTCGCTTCATTGCTGAAAAACAAGTGTACTAAAAATCGAATCCACCTAATCATATGGCAGATTGCTGCTGAAAGACGTGATTTTAACTGTATAGTACACAGTAATTAAAAATTTGTTACGTACAATTTGGTTCTTGCTTCATTCAAATGGAAGAGAATTACTTTCGCGATAGGTTTATTCATCGCGTTCGACCGTCAACGTCAGACAGCACGGTTGACTGCACTTAACTGCCGAAGCAAGGGAAGCTTTTGGAACTTCTGAAAATGTTATGGCGCATTAGAAACTAGTAGATGGAAAGGTGATTAATATCCCAAAAAGCAGCTTCTAAAAGTCGAATCTTCAATATGATTAGGGGTTTTATTATGCAGTAATAAACAGGCATCTACCTAACGATCTTCGATATGAATATCAGAAATTCGGTATCATTAAATGCATAAAATGCATCATTAAATGCGCTGCATAAAACTTTTTGTAGACCGAAAATCGAACC
>CANDYH010000350.1:0-11404 GCA_947396885.1 Heligmosomoides polygyrus polygyrus | reverse complement strand
AGTTAATATTAATAATTAAAATCTTAATTAAAACTAAAAAATCTGAATCTTAATGATCACCAAAGGAATCTGCATGCTCTGAGTTGATTCTTAATCTCCTAAGAAATGTAGCAAATGTGGAAGGAGTAGATATATTCTGCATTTGCTTATCGCAATAGCGCGTTAGTGAAGAAGTCGGACGGCTGTTAGCTCATCCCTGATGACATACAAGACGGATCGAAACACGAACACAACAAAACTAAATAACAGACAAGATGGCATTATAGTACTTTATGAACTCCAGAGGTCTAGGAGAAGTCGATGGCACGTAACCCCCCCCCCTCATACAGCCCTCTTAGGATGCACATTTTTTAAAAGGATCGCATCCATTTCGTCGTTGCTATTCTATGAGTTTGGCCATCGCGAAGGCCTGACCCACTCGATTGCATATAGGGGGTGTTTTTATGAGCCATCTGACATGATGCAATACAATTTCTTCGACAATTTCTTCCAATTTTTTCGACAACTTCGAAGAAATTGTAAAGAAATTGCATTTGGGTCTCCTTTTGCCTTCTTTTTTCTTCGATCCCCCCCCCCCTTCTCCACACCACAGCTCAAGCTCAGCTGGCTGATGCAAATGCAATTCTTCCTCCATCGCTGTTTTTGTCGTGCCAGAAGTCCCCGAAGTCCCCGATCACCCCCCCCCCCCCCCCACCTCCCCCCCCCCCTCTCTCCACACCTCAGCTCAAGCTCAAGCTCAGCTGGCTGATGCAAATGCAATTCATTCAATTCTTCCTTCATCGGTGCTTCTATCGTTGCCAGATGCCGAAGTCCCCGATCACCCCCCCCCACCTCCCTCCATCTCCACTCCACAGCTCAGCTGGCTGATGCAAATGCAATTCAATTTTTCCTCCATTGGTGCTTATTCTTATCGGTGCCAGAAGGCAAGGTAGAGACGCGAACACAATAGAATTCGGAGCGAAGAGTGAATATAGTGAAATAGCGAATAAAGACAACATCAGCACACTGGCTGACCGACCGCGCGGCAGCCAGCCTCCGCTGAGACTGCGGGCCGCGCCGGCCGATTCAAACTCCGCCGCGCGCCGCCCCGCGACCGCAGCGCGTGCGACGGCGCTCGGGGGAGCACGCCATACATCGAGCGCCGTCGCACGCGGCCGCCGCGAGCCCGCGCGCGACGTCTCCAGCCCGCAATCCACGACCGACAACGAGGATTGCGGGCTTTTCACACAGAAACACAACAACGTACCGTCTGGTACTGCCTCGACTGCCTCCCTGCGTCCCTCCCGTCCTTCGGAGTCCGCCTACACCACTCCATTCACCTGAAACTACTTCTACACCTTTCAAAAACTACCACAACCCAACAAAAGTGCTCATCTACAAAACCGAACCTTCGAAGAAAAGGCGGCCTTCGTCGCCTGAGCTCCTTACCGGCTCAAAGCACCACGCGTACGTGATGCTTTGAGCCAGTCGCCTTTGCGCCTGCAAAAAACCTTACATCTCCCGCTGCTAAACACAGATGATGGCCTTCATTTACCAATGAAAAAGACACTTTAAAAAATAAACAGGCGACTTCGACGCCAACCAACACTTCGTCTCGAGACGAAATAAACCATACAGCATTTATCCACTTTCACATCAAATATCAAATAACCATCTCCAAGACGACATGTCATCCGATGCCTCCGACCAGCATCCAAAGCCATCGTCCGACTCGCTCCATTCGCAGCCTCCTTCGGAATTCTTGTCGTCCTATAAGGAAAACCAGTCCAACTCAAAAACCGCATCCTACCCATCCCAAAATACCCTACTCCGGTACCCCGCAACGCACCTCTGAGTCGGACATATCCTCATCCTCCAACGTAGTTGCCGCCTCAGCAGGGAAGACAGGAATCGCGCCCACATGCGTTAAGCCGGGACAGTAGTCAAATACTTCACCGTCTTCGACGGCATCGGCATGCTGCGAATATCTTCATCCCTCAACTCACACTTGACCAACATCAATGAAAATGAACATACATAGAAAAACTTCTAATCGAACCACATCTGGATACTGCTGAGTCTCACCTGCAGTTTGCCGAACATGTGGATGTTCTTCAGTACTTCCATCGACTCCTCTCTGCAATCGCACAGCTCGATATCCAATCGACTGCAGAATTCTTCTCCAACCACATCATCCGAGACGCGCCACATGTGCAACTATCTGAAAATCACGATTTCATGCAGAAAATACGCCGAAAAGACGAACGCGAACGGTAGTCCAACGAAAATATCGCTCCACGATTTCACAATCGACTTCTCGTCGATTGTGAAGCAATTCTCTTCGACTACGGCCAGTGCGCAGGGGCTCACGCGCAAGCAACTTGACGGGCATGCTAGGCACCATCTCGGGCGATTCTAGAGTACAAAGCTACAGTACCCTAGAGGCGTGGGATTCAACGCTTCCCGTCGGCTACGGCCCGTGCGCGCGCGACCCACGCGCAAGCCACTTGACGGGCATGCTAGGCTCCATCTCGGGCGATTCTAGAGTACAAAGCTACAGTATCCAAGAGGCGTGGGATTCAACGCGTCCCGCCGGCTACGGCCAGTGCGCAGGAGCTCACGCGCAAGCCACTTGACGGGCGTGCTAGGCTCCATCTCGGGCGATTCTAGAGTACAAAGCTACAGTATCCAAGAGGCGTGGGATTCAACGCGTCCCGCCGGCTACGGCCAGTGCGCGCGCGACCCACGCGCAAGCCACTTGACGGGCATGCTAGGCTCCATCTCGGGCGATTCAAGAGTACCGTCGTTCTAAATGCAGTCCGCAGCTCACGTCCGTTGCGCGATTTTTTTCCCGCCTAAAACTCACGCGGGCCGGGCCGGCCGAATCTCGCCCATGACTATTCCCAAAGCACTCGATAAGCCCCGCCCCCCGTTTTGGCGGGCTACCTGGGCGCCTTCTCGAGATGAATAAAATCTTGGGCGTGCCAGGCTCCTCCCTGCAGCGCGTCTAGCCCCGTGTCCGCCAGAGAATACATACTTAAGACATTCGCCTTGTATGTATAATACAAGCGCGCAAGAAGCAGCGGACCGTTAGAATGAATATTAAGAAAAAGCGAGACGCTCCCAAAGACTGCTTTCGAGCGGCCAAGGCAAACCTAATGGGAAAGCACGAAAGCGAAAGCATTGATTTTTGAAGAAGTAACAAGGAATTGAAAGAAGTGTCTGGGCATTTTAAAGCAATGGCTCGTACTGAATATGTTCAGCACCATATGAGGCCATGGAATCGCTGAAGAACGAGAACCAACATCACCATTCCGTCCCAACAGAATGACAGCTGAACATCGACAGGCCAAACTGCCCTAAGAAGATGGGGACAGACCTGGCATTTCCACATTCGAGACTACATATAGCACCTTCCGGGTTCGGCAGACTCTCTCGAATTCGGGCTCCAGTTAGGAATATGCACGACTATAGGAGTATAGGACTAAATCCATCATCGAGCCTTTCTTGGTCGTTCTACGGATAAAGCTTTTAAGGGTTCCGCTCGCTTGAGAAACAGAAACTGTGTAGCACATAACCAATCCTTGAAGCAGGCAAATGCGGGACACATCGTTAGGTGCTACGTGTGCATCAGTTGTTAAGCAAGAATTGATATTGTACGCAGCTACCTATTTCGCCTTATTTGGAGTTGTATTATGCGGTAAATCAACAGCGTAATCAGAAATCAGCTTCTCACATTACATTTGCTAAGGGCAAATATCGTACAGAAGCAATAGCCTCTCAACAATTGTGATAGAAACAGGCAGGGTAGTAAAGCACAAATACAAATAAAACTGGTAAGAAGAAACAACGAAGACCTTGGCTGAAAAATAGGTGAGCATAGTGCACATTGCGAGCGTACGGATGCAGGAGACATGTCTCCTAGGGCTGTAAGATAGTACATTTTGTAGGAAGCTCAAGCTGAGTCTGTCTGGCCTATCTATCGATGGCGCTTAGGTAACACCGCCACGGCGCTTCCCGCGCGGAAAAATTTGGCCGTTCAAAGCGGCATTCAGTGACCGCGGAGGAAGGGCGAGTCTTCCTATCTGACAGGAAGGCGTTCTATGGAGTGGACAAAATCGAAATCACACAGTACCTATAGTACTTCGAGTCTAGGAGAGTGTAGGAAAAGTATAGAACACTTTTCTTTCCTGGATTTTGAGTGGCAAGAAGACACCACCCCTACACGCCGCCTACGACTCCTGAAAAGAACTGTTCCTCGGAATTTGTGTAACCAGGGGAGTAGGCGGCGTTGGTGTCCTCTTCAACACATACTTGGCCATGAACGTCGATTCGAACGAGTCTCTGACAATCGGACGTCTCCGACTGGAGCGATGTGGCTCCGTACCAGCTTTGACTGTGTTCGTCGCCTACGCTCCAACATCCGACTGCGACGGCGAAGGCGTCGAAGGCTTCTACGTACAGCTGGAAAAGTTCTACAAGAAGAACCACACCTTCTACAGGGTGATCGTCGGCGACTTCAGGGAGCATATCATTAGGCGTTGCTCGGAGTGAGCGATGGTATGATAAAGGCTTTACAAGGAAAGGTTCCTAATTCATGGTTAGCTTTGGCGATGCTATTTCGGCAGGATATAAAGCCCTGTGAGTGGGTCCAGAACCACAGCTAGTCTTTGCTGAGCGCTTGAAGTTGAAGTTGAGCATCCGCAATGCCCATTTGTACTTCCGATTCCAAGACCAAGATGACCGCTCTACGAGGTCCTGACGGACCCGTCACCTCTTCCAAAAGGACCACAAACAACTTCTACTCCATCTCTTCGATAGCCACGTCCACCTGCCTTCATACAATCTTCTGCAGGATGGAGGCCTCTCTGTTCTCTCTTCCGAGATCTTCTGAGATCCGACATGCCAACTCGTCGGTGAAAAACGTACAGCACCTGATTCCGACAGGGTCAGACCCGAACACCTGAAGAACCTTCCGCCAGCGCTGACACCCTGGCGCGGCTCCTCACACGCTACATGTCGCAGTGCAAGGCTCCATCCAAGTGAAACAGCAGCAAGACCGTCTTGCGGTCGCCACTATTCCTCCGCCACTATGCTGCGAGTGTGCGGTGTGCGTCGCGCCCACGTCGTTATCAGGGGTGTGCGCTGAGTTGCCGCCGGTAAATTTTTACCGCAATTTTTTAACGCGGAAATTCGCCGGTAAATTCCGGTAAATTCGGTAAATCCGTTAATTTTTTATAATTTAATATTCCCTTAGAAACAACTGGTTTTAAGCGGCGGTAATATAAAAAAAAGCGTAAAGCTTTTCACCGAAACATCATCACGCTCAGAAAAACCATATCATCTTCATTTTATCATGCATGCGTCATTCTAAAGCAAACAAAGCAAGCGGAAGCCTAAGTATGCACAAATGTGATGATCTATGTTGTGAGTGCTTTAAAAAAATAGAAGCTTTTAAAACTCTAAAACAGCTTAATTAAAACTCTAAAACATTTCTGGTACATCCCACATTCAGTCGAATATTACTATATTTCGTTTTGGACTAACAGTTTAACTGCTTTTTGAAATTATCACAACTATCATCGTTTCGTTCGATGAAAGAATGGCTTACACCTTACACTACCACTTTTTTGAACTATTAGGCTGTACTTTGGAGCAAGGCCAGGCACTTCAGAAAAAAGAACGAAATTTGACATGGTAGCGAATTTCTTTCTCTTCTTATATGGGAAGACAGCTTAAGGCCGGGGCATTCTTCCATCGCCGCGATGCCATCGCGGCGCTCAGGTCATGGCCATTCCGCCGCGATCACGAGAAGTATGCACGAGGCCTAAGAGTCCACCAGATCAAGTGGACTAGAGGAGTACATTCCGATGCCTTACCTCTTGGACTAAATTCGGGAACAAGACATGAGCGTATGTTCTTCTTATCCCTCTCGCGATCGCCTATTCCGAGAGCTTCAACATCTCTAGTCCAAATTATCTCATGTCTTGTGGGGAATGTCAGCGCGAGGTACTATTCCAGTGGAGCGCGCTTTCACACTAGAGCGCACCATCTCCTCCTCCTGATATGGGCATGGATGTTTTAATGAGGTTGAGGACCACGAACGCTAATAGCAAGCTATCAGGGAAGATAGAAACAATCACTTCTAAACTGAAATCGGTAGTATGTTTCCTTCTCCATTTGATAGATAGGAACATGATTTTGTACGAAAAAAGTCGTTAAAATTTCCTGTAAATTTGGGAATTTACCGGAAATTTTCGTTAAAAGAATTTGTCGCAAAAATGCCGGTAAATCCGTTAAACCGGTTAATTGTTAACCGGTAAACGCACACCCCTGGTCGCAATCCTCGAAAACGATGGTAGCACGGTCAGCCTAAATCGTAGACCGTTGGTCGTCGGTCGGCGGCCGGTCGCAGTTCATCCTCAGGCCGCCAGTCCGGATGCAGTCGCTTCGTGTGCTCGTGACAAGCGAGGGGAAAGGGATGGTCGGTAGGTCGATCTACCGGATTACCTGCGCGACCTGCCGGATTTCAGACGCGGCACGCTAGGAGAATTTGGGAAAGGGTCACCTGTGAGACGACTTGGTGCCAGCGTAGAACGGGGGAGGCAGCCCTCTTCCTAACATTCACAGAATTTGTACAGAAACCTTTAAGGCGAAAACGCCAACACATTTTCACTGAGTAATGCCTCCTAGCTTTGCGGCTACAGTAAAGCCGCATGTCATGAACAGCCTCAGGTTGAAGTCCCCACACTTTCTAGACGTAGTTCAGGCGATATGTTTTGATCAGGAGTGTGCGTAAATGCGCAATTTCGTAAATCGTAAATCGTAAATCGTAAGAGGTTCCTGACTTATAATGCGTCTAATTTCCTTGCTTTTCCTATTTTGTTAAAGCTAATCGAAGCTAAATATGTTTTACTGAGATATTTTCAGCTCGAGCTGGACACTTTCATAACTAAGATGGAAGCCATTAAAATCAACTAGCACCTTTCAATTCGAGCTGAACAAGTTTTTGGAGAACCAAAATAAAGCGCTTGTTCAAAAACACTATCCTAAAAGGTGCCTATACAGGGTGCCCGAATAAAAAGCTTACACTGCTTGGACGATCAGAAATGTTTATCATTCTACTATCCACTGGCTTGCATATAAAACTATGACTTTGTAGAAACAACCGCAACAACTCCGAATAAACCAACAAAAACCGTTCCATCCGAAACCAAAAAAAAAAATAATTTGATCGCTGGCCAACTCGACGAAAACAGTATTTGCACAAATAATCCAACAAACATCCCTACTGAGTGAGCGCATGGCACATTTCTATGGTATGACGCACCCAAAGTTCTAAGCCTTCTCACATTTTGAACTGTACCCAACAGCAGTTTTGTAGCAGACGGGAAGGAGTAGTGTGACGATTGAAAGAGTATGACCACATTTTTGGACACTCATCATAGTCGGATTTTTGACTTAAAATTATGAAAGAAGATATTTTTTTGTGGCATTTTTTAGAAGTACAGTAGAGAAGCAAGATGCGGCTTGTATTGAAAGTGGTTTAGCTGACTCGCACAAGGTGCATTTTAAACCTATATGGGAATCACATGGTAGAGAAGTCGGAGGAGGATGGCTATCGCGTGCCTCAGAAATAGTTTTTGATTAGGATCCGACCACGGGCAGTCAAGTGTTCCATACCTGCTGGGTTGTGAATTGGTACATGATTTGCCTGGGAAGGATAAAACACTGACCTCTACATCGGCAACCGCAGTTCATTCTGTAACCCACACCCAAATGACCTCTGCGATATTCCACAGAGGTAGAAAGAATGGATAACGCATCTCAAACAGGGACTGGTTAACGTCATGCCTTGTCCTTCATCATTTTTGAAGCCAACCACAACTTCTGGAATGGAAGATCGACGTTCTACGATACCAGTCAATTACTTTCGGCATTTACTTCGCTCGCAGGATTGCTTGCACTTGTTAAATTTCGCAAACTGCAAAATATTACATTACTAATTAATCACTGCTTGCATTCGTCAGTCTTGCTCTCCACTACCTTTGTAACAAACGCTATCGTATCTTTTGCCCAGTCTTTAGCATTCTGAACGGATCGTATACGGCGAATGCAACAACCCCAATCAAACCACTGAAAAAAGTGCCAAACTTTTGCACTTTTATCATGAAAATATCAGACGTTTTGCTTAAGACGCACCTCATACGTAAATAGACTCTGCGCCACGACGTGCATGATAATCAGATTGAAACATGATTGTTTCATCCTTTCCAACAGTTTAGCAATTGTTTCACAACCTCCAATCAAGTCCAATATTCCTTGGTGGCTCTGCATGAGTTGTACTCGTACTCTACATTGGAACGAGTCGTCTATATGGTGAACAAAAGATGAAAAAGTTGCAAGTTGACTAGGCTGTGGTTGCAGCATAGAATATGGTTCAGCAGGTTCCTCTCCATTCCAGTGCAAGGAGAATTTTCACGTTTTTCCGTAGATTGGAACGAAATGCTCGATGGCACGTAAAAACACCCCACTATGCATTCGATTGGGTCAGCCTTTAGCGATGGGACGCCCATGCGCAGAGTGCACTGGAGCCGAAGACGCCTCCGCTTTCTTAGCAGCTTCGAGGGGGCTGAGAGGGATTACAATATTTCTTTGTGCAGTACTTATGAACACACTACTCAGTAGTACTGGAGACGAAGCAACTCAAGCGACGTGCGGGCAACGGTTCAGGCATCCTATAACATGTAGCGGTGTTGTTTGTAAGATGTGAAGAGAGTACGTCGTGCATTGGAAACGATTTATGAGTTGTCAATAATGTGAAGCAGAGGGCCCGTACCCATACAAAATACCGTAGGATGTAATCCACCTACCACACCTGTGTTTATTTGGCCAGTTTTTCCCCTTGGCCAGTCTGTGCCCTTCTTGTTGTTCGCGGAGGAGAACACGGAACCCAACCAAGACCCTTCTTTTTTCGCGCATGGGCCCTCTGCTTCATAAGTACCGTGGAGGTTAGCTCACACAGAAAAGCGTTGCAGCCTACGCACCTTATTTTTAGATGTCTTTCAATCGATGATAAACAAGTTTTAGTGCGCGCATATTAAACAGCCTACAAGTGCTCTTTCTTAGCGTTTACCGTGAAAAACAGCGTGTCGTGAATGCAAAACAGCCGCACGCCTAATTTCTGATTACGCTAACACTGTTTTTCGTAATCTTACTCCTGTTCCGCTCGAAGCTGCTAAGCCAGCGGACACGTCGTAGGCTCCAGTGCACGGTGCGCGTGCGCGCCCCATAGCGAAAGCCGGACCCAATCGATTGCACGGGGGGGGGGTGTTTTTACGTGTCATCCGAAATGCTCTCAGGCCATTCCAATGTGAGATGTTGTGATAGAGTATGACCAGAAAAAAGGCTAGCCCAGTTCCGTTGCCAGGAATTAATCCGAGCGGTCTATCCACGAAGCTGCGTTGTTCTGTCACAGCGCCACAGCAGAACATGAGAAAGTAAATAGGAAATAGCAATAAGCTGTGAGGGAAAATTCTAAAAGCGGGTACATCGTCATAACCCGAATTGTATCATGTTTGTCATCCGTGGACTGAAGATCACGTTTACGAAAATTTGCGATTTACGACCCAAAATGTCGTAAATCGTAAAAAAAAATTGCCAAAAATCAACGTAAATCGTAAATCATAATTACGCACACCCCTGGTTTTGATGCATGAAATTGAAAATTTTATACAACGTTAGTGTGAGTTAGTGTGCTGGAGCATTTTTGCTGTAAGCGGATAGCCATTTTTTTTTGAATGCGGATCACTATTGAAGGCAAGGCAGTTTCTCCTCCCTCCCCACCTCAACCAATGTCAGACTCGTCACAAGGGCCTTCACTTTTCCGTAGCGTACCATTGAGATTATGGAATCTGCCGAAATTTTAAAACGTGTGCTAAGGTGACATTAGGACAGCCTTCTTTGCAACAAAAGTCACCTAAAAGATTTTGGAGATCTCCTACATTTATAAGCTAGAAAGAGAAGGAGCACTTTTTCCAGGCCCAGCAAGCAGTCAGTGTCACACCAATTTCACATCTATTAGGTTGGTGAAAAAGCCTTGCACCACAACGTATTTTTTTTCAAAATTTTATTGCTTCTTTTGTGAGCGACTTCAATCTTCGAAGTAATCATTTATATCTACAACCATCTGCTATCTGCTATCTGCTGGGAAGATCACGAAATCCTTCCTTCCAGAATGAAGTCAGCTGTGACTCAAAGAAGTGCTCCTCAGATTCCAGTTCGGTTCGGTCGTTGAAGCACCTATCCCTTAGGTGTTGGTTGAGAGCTCAAAAGAGGTAGTGGTCCGATGGCGCAAGACCTGGCGAATACGGTGGGTGGGGCAGCACCTCCAAGCGAAGCTCCTGCTACTTCTGGCGAAACGACTTTGCAAAGTGGGACGAGCAGTGTCGTGAAGAAAGTAAACATTCCTCCGCGTTTGCGAGACAAGATATCGCTCAGCTTTTACAGCTGTGTAGCGTAGATGTTTGCTGCTACTGCGGTGCCATCGTCAAGGAGCTCATGAGAGAGATTTCTCGAAAACCCCACCAACAGCACAGCATTACCTTCCTCTGGTCAATGTTCGCCTTGAGGTTGTGGTTCTCTTTGAGGAAGCCATTGGGCCTACCGAGTATGGTTAATGAGGAGGACCTAGGATTTATAACCCGTGACGACATTCTCGAGAAAGTGCTTATTACGGAAAAGAACAAGGAGAGACTGAGCGATAGTCAGTCCCAAATCGAGACGAGCTTCTTACATATTAAACTGCAGGGTCTTCAAGATGGTTAGAATATTTTTTCAATATTTGAGAAAAAATTGTATCGAAGGACTGGATTGCGCCATGCGCTCGAAAAGTTCAAGGTAACGATAGTTTGATGAACTCGCACGTAACCGGTCCGGGTGGGTGTTGTGTGATTACGATGGCCGACGCAAGGCCTATCAGGTAAATATTGGTTTCCCTTCAGACCTTATATCGATCGATATTATTGATCGTTTCGCCTGTGTTATTGGTTCTCTCTCAGACTTAATCGATCGGGTGGGTATTGCGTGACTAGCTCAGATCGCTATCAGACAATCTATCCGGTCTCGATTTGGAAGACATTTAATTTGATTCCAAAGTTCACAGGTCACAGCAAAAGACTGGATCGCGCCATGCACACAAAAAGTTCAACGCAACGTTTATTTGATTGACAAAAAATGTTAGAATATGTGTGTTTATTACAATTATTTGTGTTACACCGTTTGCAGGTGTGAAACTGAATGAAAACAAATTTTGATATCAATCGAACGAAAATCGCTAATTTTCGGACGGGGCATGGCGCATTCTCTGTTTTAGCAATTTAGCAATATAAAGTGGCCGCTTTTCTGCTCTTCAAAACAAGCTTTA
>CANDYH010000348.1:0-15175 GCA_947396885.1 Heligmosomoides polygyrus polygyrus | reverse complement strand
TTCTACACGATCCTAGCTGACCCAGAATTTTTGAAAAAATTTTCCAGAAAATTCTGATGTTTTCCAGATTTTGTGTGAAGACTCTTCGGCCAGCCTTATAGCTTAGCTTTCGCTTCTGATAGCTTTCGCTTACCGCAAACCTGAAAATTTAAGTCTTTCAAAGGTGCAATTCCTTCTATATGGAGTGTAGATCAAAAGTGCAAGCTAAATAAAAGTGCGAGGTCCAAAGCAGGGGTAAGGACGTTTCCTATAGAGGGCCGCTCGATTACGTTGCAGTGGTAGGGTTTTCGACGAGATTTCGCCCCGTGAAACGAGGCGAGCAAAGCTGCTGTGGAGCACCAGGAAGAAAAACTTTCAGAGCAGTTGGTCTTTCTACCTGAAATAGAACTTTTAAGCATATTTTAAAGCCAAGTTAGGAATTACCGTTTCTCTGTCGACGAATGCTATAGCTAGGCCTGGTTCTCTTTTCGGCTTTTTTGAATAGGATTTTTCGCCTTTGTGCGGTCTCTACATACTTTTCTTTGCATCAGCTTATTTTGATGCTTAGTTCCTACATTAAGCAGTTTTATAAGGAGATTCAGGATGCGTGTAGCGCCGCGGAGGAGGTAACGGCTGTCGCGTACACCCTATACCAGGCTCCTGGTTCGGAGTTCCCGCCCAGGCCAACCAAGGCTGCCATCCCTCCGAGGTCGGTGAAATGGTACCGGACTTGTCTGCGGCGCTGTCTTCCTCATTGACTGGTCACCGCATGTCGTTGCATAGGCCAAATACGCATTCTAATTGCCTCCACGACATTCCGTGCAAAGAGAATGCAAGGCGCATCCTATAAGGAATTAATTGGCATTATCCTTTTCTTTAACCCTCTCCTTGGTCTTGGTATAGAAACGGGATGAGTGAGGGCTGGTATGTCTGACACGTCAGGAGTGTCTAGACGTTTAGTCTAGCTTCGATGTACCATGTCTAGACGTTAGTCTAGGTTGCGTTGAGCGATGTATTGTTTCGGCTGTGTGGAAAGAGCATTATTTATCCAAGTTTATTGTGTACTAACAATACCACAATATAAATAGGTGATTAAGTGGATATTGATGCTAGATCGATAGAGGGAGAAGCATGAGAGATCTATGGAGAGATGGAGGTCCGTTATTGTGCAGGGGATTATCGGATATTGAGGTTATAGGGCTATAATGAGTTGGGAGGAAATGCGGGGGAAGAAAGGAAATCGGAGCCGGGAGAAGGAAGGCAGGAGAGAAGTGAACTGCAGGCAGAAGACCGAACGGAACTGCCAAAATCTGCCGGCGGCGTTCTTTTATACAGGAGGCCTTTTATAAGGCCCAAATTGGACGGAGACGAGTGCTGATTGGCGGCTCGGTGAGGACCGGCACGCCCTAACGCCCTAAAGGCCTGTTTATACTTTCGCCGCCGAGCGATGCGACGACACGTAAATTGGCCACATTGATTGATCGCTTCGCTCGATCAATGCGGTCACAATACATGGCATCGAGTCGCTCGGCGTCGAAGTATAAACGGGTCCTAAGGGCATACCTCACATTGCACCGGGCTGTTTGATGAGTCATCATGATTATGTCGATATTCACGAGAAGGAGGTCATTGTGTTGCTGAAATGAGGTGAAGGTAGAATGCATAGCGCATTCCAAAGCAGAGAGGGGGAAGTACTCTCGTACGATTGTCGAATGCGTTAGATGATTACCTATTTCGAACGGCATTGCATGCCGTAGTGGCACTGAAAAAACAAGTTTGAGGGAGAACCGTGCATTTTCTCTGCAATTGTTGTCTTAAGGGCCAACAAGTCGTGCCATCAACCCGTTGAGGAGGAGTGGTGTGGCCGAGAGACACAGACATCCGATGCAACCGATTCAATGCTCGAGTTCGCCTTCGTGGAAATTCGCGGGGAGTCAGACGAGAATGTCAGCGTCAAATGAGCCGCTGAGATGCTGTCCGCAGGGGTTTAAGATTCGAAGACTTCAGATACGTCAAGCGATCGCCGAGATTCATGGCTTGGTCGAACAGTGGAGAATTCCTCGTACAAGAAGGCCCGTATATGTTCCGGTGCAAGTGATTGGATCTGTCATCGGTGGGTCTATATCATCTCTTTGGCATAGTAACTTTTCCGCGCTTTTACCGGTACGGAAGAGAAATTGGGAAGATTAGCTATCTTAGTGCACTGTGGTAACCTTGAGACTACACTTTTCACGTCGAAATGGAAATATTTCAAATCACATTGGACACTCTTCTAAGCCTAACCAGGAGACTATGTCAAAGATAGGTCGGAACGGCCCAAGTGTTTTATATGGGCAGAATCGCCACTCTCTGGGAAACAACAAAATGCAGACATCTCGACCCTAATACAACTCTGCGTAGAGTTAGAAACGACGGATGTTGGGCCGTTGGCGGCGTTAACCCTATGCCTGCGGGCGGAGGGCGGGCTCAAGTTGGCTGGAAACAACGATTATGGGGATTACGCCGCCTCTGGGGCGCTGTTACCAGCCAACTTGAGCCCGCCCTCCGCCTGCAGGTATAGGGTTATCGCCGCCAACGGCCCAACTTCCGTCGTGCCTAACTCTGCGCAGAGTTGTATTGGGGTCGAGATGTCTGCATTTTGTTGTTTCCCAGTGAGAGGCGATTCTGCCCATATAAAACACTTGGGCCCTTCCGACCTACCGTTGACATAGTCTCTTGGAAAGCCTAAGAATTTTGAAACCAAAGCGAACTATTCCCGATTGAAGTGACCTTCATGCAGTTACAGACACAATAAGATGGTTGGAATAATATTTTGTTCAAGGAAAACTTAGCACGACATTCTTTGAATTTCTTAAACTTACCTGTCCCAACACGGGATAATTTTGTAAAACTTTATTTTTGGAGAAAATAATAAACTAAAAGCTGTCTTAAAGCACAGCAAAGAAGCAAGCATATAGCCCATCAAAAGATCAAATCGCGCCATGCATTCGAATAGCTCGTCGCGATATTTATTTGACTGATAGTGCAAATGCCACTTACGTGAACCATCAAAGTGACGGTATGTGTGTTCGTTACAGCTTCTTTTATTGTATCGTTTGCAAGTGTGAAACGCCGTGCAAACAGCAATTTTGCTATCAATCGAATAAAAATCGCGACGTCTTGGACGAGAGCTTGGCGCAATCTTTTCTTTTCGCACTAAAAAGTGGCCGCCTTCCTGCTCTTTAAAAAGACTTAAAACCATTATTTTCCTAAAAAATAAAAATTTTTCAAACAACATGTTCACTTGTTGGGTAGATGAAATGAAGCTTCAAAGAAGGCTTTACTAAAATGCTCCTTGAACGAAAAAAATTATTCTGCCCTTTTTCGAGAGCCTCTAGTTCAATTTAGAGAAAGCACTCTTCGATTTCGAAGATTTCGCTATTATTTCACAATTTGCTTTGAAAAGTGTCCAATTTGATCTGAAAAGTGTACAATTTGACGTAAAAAGTGTCAAATTCTATTTCAGAATGGTATAATCCAACGCTGACTCGGATTATCCGGATCCGTTATTTTTTCAAACCCTGGGTAAATGGGTTGTGCAGAAAAATTTTTTAAACACTGATCTTAGGCTGATTCTGATAAGTGCGATTTTCACTAGAACGGATTTTTTGATGATTTACAACTGTTTTTGAATCGGATACTGGATATCTGATTCGGATAGGATGCCTGATTTCTGGCCAGGATCAGTTGTCTGTGGCCAGATTCATCAACCGCTTACCGCCCTCTAACGATGAAAATACCGCCAAACCCTATGACATGACGTTCATTAGCATCAGATTTGGCGGTATTTTCACCGTCAGAGGGCGGTAAGCGATTCATGAATCTGGCTCCTGAATTACACGAAGATCCGGCCGGGTGAAAATCATTGTCATTTGAATTATGATAAGATTCGGGTTTCTCAAAAATGCCAACATCCTCGTCATCCATTTACCCAGAGATTGAACACAACGATTGAATTATCGGAATCGACGTCAAGTCCATTGTATATACCAGAGGGAAGGTGGGGGGGGGTGGGGGTATTCCTCTGTCAGTAAGGGAGGAAAGGCTCTGGTTGCAACGAGTAGAACACCATCTCGTCTAAGGGTTCATGTTCTTCTGCATGTTTGAGCAAGCGCAGTTTCAGGAAAAGGTGGAAGCGTCCTCAAGGAACTCATGCGGGACTACGATGTCCGCATTCGTGTGAGTGCTACTGGCTCCTTAAGGCCCTTCCTGCTCGCAGTGCTTGCATTGTAGGTCGATCGCCACGCTGGGTCCAGCAGTCATCGGAGGATGTTGATCACTGGCAAAGAGGATAAAATCGCCTTGGTGGAGGTGGGTTCTTCTGACAGTATGCCGGGTTCGCCTTCGGCAATGGGGGTATAACGGCCACAGTGTTTAATTCCATTCACTTTCTTCGTTTGCAAGAAGCTGATCTTACAGTAAGCAACAAATATTATTAAATATAGCATTTTCAACTTGAATTGCACACTTTTCAAATCAAGCTTGGCACAGATTTTCAGCAAACTCGACGCTTTTGAAACCAAACTAACCATTTTTCGAATCTATCCTAGTCGGAGGGGGCGTGTAGCGCAGTCGGAGGAGGCGCCACTGCCGCGTGCACCCGATATCAGGTTCCTGGTTCGGATTTCCCGCCCAGGCCAACCAAGCCTTCTATCCCTCCGAGGTCGGTGAATTGGTACCAGACTTGTCTGGGAAGGATAAAGCGCTGACTTGTTCATCGACTGGCCACCGCAAGTCATTGTATGGCCAAATACGCATTCATGTCGCCTCCACGACATCCCGTAGAAGTAGAATGCGCTGGCGCATTCCAGAAGGGATTGAGTAACGCCGTCCTTTATCCTTTATCCCAGTCGGAGGGGACACCAGTTGAAAATCGGAACAATCAGCATCAGAATGGCCTTGTCCGCTAGGAAATTGTAATAAAGGGATCTTCCGTAACCTAGTTCAATGTTTCCTCCCTGTAAAACAAAGTTTTACCGTTGTTGTCCAAAGGCCTGCATCTAGCCCCACCCCCACTGAGATAGGTGCCATTTTTTCAATCAAAACCAGCTTCTTTTGCAATGAATTGGAGACTCTCCGAGATGGCTAGAGCAATGATTTTCCTTTCTTGTAAAATTTTGAAATTGAAATTTGAAGCGAAATTGTGAAATTGGAAAAAGAAAAATGAAATGCTTAATTTCACCCACCCAATGAGTGAACACAATGCTTGAAATTTCTAAGAATTAGCCTTATCTTTTGATGAATTCTATCTTTTCTTTCTTTCATCTTTTATGGAACTTTATTTTAGAGAGAAGGGAGGTAAAAATCATTCAGTTACTAAAAGAAGAGTTCACGTCTGGCACTCAACCGTCTCGCTGCGATTTTCATTGGATTGATAGCAAAAATTCAAACGATCTGATAGCGTACGGCATTCCCGCTCGCTCAGCGGAAGGTACTGGTTCGAGTCTTGCCTGGCGCCAAAGTTTTGATCGCTACAAAACATTGCTATGAGAGCTTACATTCTCAATACCAGCCAATTGAGGCTTAAAGGTAATGACTTCAAGCAAATATTCCGTTTCCATTGAGGAACGCAGATGCGAACTGCGCCACAAGAAAGATTATTTAGAAAACACGCATATCTTTGCTTTTAAGTAAGCAGTAACATAGTTTGCGATGGTTTAGTTTTCTATCCGTGTTCTTGTACACATATTCACGAGATCTCGAGGAACGATTTTACCGCAAACTTGGGTAATTAAACCATAGAGTCCAAAGATACATAGAGAATAATTCACATAGGGAAACAGTAATTTGGTACATGAGAAAATAAATGAAGCCAGTGAGATAAGCACAGTGTGCATTTTCCAGATGACTGTCTTTTATCAGGAGTTTTTGTTTCCCAAGCGCAAAAAATTTGACTAGAAAACGAGAAGACCGCATTTTATTGTAAAATCCCTGATTCGTCGTATGATCTCGAGAAAGTCGCAATAACCGGCGTGCACATTATCAATCAAATGAGCATCGCAATGAGCTAGATGAGTATGCAATCTCTTCTTTCACTTTTTTTATTACGCTAAAAATGTCTGCCTTTCTATACTTTAAAATAAGTTTCAAAGATTTATCTTTCCTGTGAAGATAAATTTTTTAAAAATTTCAAACAGTGTTCGGATAGATGTCCCGAAAATTTTCGAAAAAATTCAAACTAATTTTTTGGGGGATAAAAATTACTCCGACCGCCTTTGAAAGGGTCTGTATTCAATATAGAAGACCCTTGTTTTGTTCTGGAAAATGTTCAGCTTGATGTCAAAGTCATCAAGCTTGCTTAGAAGAGGGTCCAGTTTGGCTTGAAAAGTGTCGATTTTACCGCGAAAATTTCATAAAAGTTGCATGGCAAGGAATCATGATGCTAGTTGTCCAGCCACTTTGAAGAACAGACATTTTCTCGCCCTGTTGTCATTCACTTTCGAAGCTAACTGTCACTTTTTAACGATGTCCTTTCATTTAAGGCACGCATTGGTCAGCTTATAAGTCGTGGCCACTCAAACAGATCTGGCTGTTTGGAAGAGGACGTGGAGAAGGTAGGTTCTCTCGTGATACTCCTTGATTTCCCATTGAGCTACGTGAGGGTATGATTACTGCTACGACACCTTGAGCACCTACAGATGAAGATTTTGCGCAATGGTTCTGAGCTGAATGTGAGTTCAGCTCCGCTCCAGTATGCATTGAATCTGACCGAAAATCTTCGGATAATTGGGTGATATGAATAAGGAGAATAGCGGACCCAGATTTGTTGATGATTCGGAAAAGAGCGATAGTTATAGAGCAGTTAGCATTACTTCAATATTTGCAAGAACATTCGAAAAGATCCTCAAGAAGCACATCCTAATGCATCTTGAATCCCATAATGTAATCTCCAGAGACCAGCATGGGTTCGTGAAAGGGAGGTCAGTAGAAACTACCCCTTCCTACGTCTCTCATTACTGGTCAAAGGCATTTGACGAGAAAAAGCGCAGTGATGTAGTGTTTTGTGACTTTTCAAAGGCTTTTGATAAAGTTGTTGTGGATAAGTTAGTGATTAAAATGAAAGCAGTAGGAATTCATCCGATGGTCGTTAATTGGACCCTGAAATAGTGAAAGTTGCGAGAAGAATAAAAAGCAGTCTGGCAAGAAATCCGAATAACGATGAACGTGCCTTGATGATGGGTCCAATCTATACTTGTCGATCGTGTCCACGAATGAAGTGACAGTGAGAAACGCTTCCAAAACTAATTGAGAACTTTGGAAACCGATGGGACAGCATCTGACGAGAGCATCCAGCGAGGCAAGTGGGGTTTAATGGACGCTCGACATCACCCCACACGACATACTAGCTTCTTCCACATCTGACAATAGGTTGAAAGCGGGGTTAGAAAGCGAAGAAGGTACTCTACCGAAGTCAAAATGTATTCTTTATTTGCAAAAGTGAAGGCACTCCAAAGAGCAAGTCGCATGGACACCACCGGAATCGAACCCTCGACCCCTCTCCCGTAAGCCCGCTTCGCTATCCACTCAGCCATACATTCCCTGCCGACATCATTGCGAATGAATCATGCAGCTTCGTGTAGGAAGCGCAGGAAATTATCGTATTACTATAATCTAACTTTAATTTGAGCTCCCAACGTTTTGTAAGGTAAGTTCAGAGCAGGACAGGGCCATTCCAGTTCAACTTTGTACTCAAAGGGTGCAATTCTGTAGCCGTATTCATGAACCGACGGGAGCGGGAAGTTAAGCGAGATCTTCCCGCAATCGCTCCATTGTCTTTTCGACCTCCCGGTACGCGGTTGGTTTTCATGTTCATGTTCGTTCCATGAATAGGCATTTCCAGCTCCCGATGAGGTCGCTTCCCGTAGGAAGCCGGGAACGTTCCCGGGAACGTTCATGAATACGGCGGCAGGTGTCGCTTTTGCCTTATCAGCCCGCACTGAAGTGATACATTTTTTTGCCATTTTTGGAACACCCAGTGGCCCGTAGCAAAACGAAACACAGTTCTGTGAACCTTGTCCGATGCTCTACAAGACCATATAGGTCACGTTGAGAGTCTTTGGGGGGAAGTTCATGGGTTCATCACTTCCTCACTCCTCATCGGCGCTAGACGGGCGATTTGTTCGAGATTGAGACTGAGAAGAGAGAAAATGTTTCTACGATTTGGGTTCTTAATTTGGTTGTCGAAATTAGCGTCACTGTGCTAGTACATTTCCGCGCTTTCAGCAGCTTCTGGAGATGGAGTTCCTTCGTGAACAACTTGCGGAGGAGTGGTGAGGTGAGAGCTGGCCACCTATGTACCTGACGGAGGCGAGAGTGGATTCGGCTAATCTGTGAATTGCTAGTTCCGGAATTCAATACCGTTGCATTACAAAGCTTTTGTAGAAACATTTCATGCCAAGTTTCACGTTCACATACTAATCCAGTGACAGTTATGATGTTCTTCATTATCAGCTGTACAATGAATCTGTTCGTCATTGCATAAAGTCGACGTTATTGCTGCTTTTTAGCTCCTTGAGCAGCGTTGTGCTTCTTCATGTACTCGGCAAAGGCGATGAATCCGTCGCCGTCCGCGTCCATGTCGTGCAGCACCGCATCCACCATTGTGATGTAGTGCTCCTCGTCAGTAACCGGGGCGCCTGGACCTGAACACTTGACTTTGCTGGAAGACTTGGAGCTACTGCAGAGGTTATCCGATTTTGGACAGAAACCTGAAGAAAATGAGTGAATATCCGCTCCTTCAATTGGACCTATCCTAGTCGGGGTGAGGAGGGGGAGGGCACATAACTAAAAATTGCGTATCAAATTGAATCGGGACCAAGGAGCGGCTTCTAGAGGACAAAATACGGCCCAAGTTGTCAAAATTTACAAAAAAAAATGCACTTGGTTTCGCCGCGGTTGTAAGTAGGGCCCACCTCAGAGTGGTGGATCCGAGTTATGGCATGTCGGGCAGCGGTCAGCTGTGCTTTGTGTTTTGCCCACCAAGGCATCTTTACAACCGCGGCGATTTTTTTTGTTATTTGTTCGTTCACTTGTTCTTTTTTGTGTTGTATTTTGTCCTATTGAAGCCGCTACGTGAATCTCAAGTCAATTGGCTTCATAATTTTTAGTTATGTGTTCCTTCCCCTCCTCCTCCCGACTACGATAGATCCAGACTATTGTGCTATACATCGACACCGATTCGTACAATTCAGATCAGTCATTTTCCTCAAACTCCGAATAAATTTCCGATTAAATTTCAGCTTAATTCGCGATTTTGAAAAGTTGGAGTTTAGATGAGGGTGATTTATAGCGGACCGGATTTCTAGATGCTTCAGATAACTGATTCTGATCAGAAATCCGATATCCAGTCCGAAAAGAAACCAGTTATCTAAACTATCTAAAATTCCGTTCGAGTGAAGATGAGCCTTGCCTGAATTATTCTAACACCCCACACTTTTTTGATAACTCGTCAAAAATGAACAGAGATCAATTGAGTACTGATGGCACATCCACCCCACAGCTCTGACTTAGCACCACCAAATTACTGTTTGTTTTGCTCATCACAAAACAATTTGAACGGTAAAACTTTGATTCCGACTAAACGGTTAAAAATGAGTTGCACCACTTCCTTGCCTCTACAATCCAAGGCTTCTTCGAATGTGAAGTTTTTCATTTTACTGATGGCAAAATACGACAATGCTGGAATACGCTAACGCTGGAGAATTGCACTCTCGCCTGAAGAAAAAAGGGCGATTAGAGGAACCCGAAGCAGCCAGGTATGTTCCTCAACTAGCAGATGCCCTGAGCTACTGTCATGCTAAGAATGTGATCCATCGTGATATTAAACCAGAAAATGTTCTTCTTGACTCCAAAGGAAACATAAAGATCGCAGACTTTGGCTGGGCTGTGGTATCGGGTCACTCGCGTCGAGAAACGATTTGCGGCACGCTCGACTACTTGCCTCCAGAGAACGGGGCAAACACAACCATACCCACCTTTTATGCCCTTTTGCAAGTACTCCAGGAGATTATGCAGACTGGCCGTTTTCCGTGGATAACTGGGCCGTCGGCATGCTGCTGTTCGAGATGTTGGTCGGACGACCACCATTCGAATACCAGGATCAGGCTGCTACGCTGCAGGCGATCACCAACTGTCGATTCATGATTCCTCCGTACGTGAAGCAGTGACCGAGCGACCTGATTCGAAAGCTGGTCGTCAAGGAGCCGTGCATGAGGTTGCCCCTTGTTGGAGTGCTAGCCCATCTATGGGTGGTGAGCACGGCGATGCCGACCACTACCAATGCGGCTGTCGCAGGAAACGGCCCAACGCCCTGATGTACTCACACTACAGATGCTCGCAGTTCTTCTCCATGCCCCTAGCCCACTCGACGGAGCTCTTTTTGCCTTACTCGGTATGTTAACCCACGCTTGGGCGGGTAGTCTCGATTACTCGATGCTAATGAGACTAGGTCATCATCTTCCTTCACGAGCGCTTCTTACGAACTCATCGCGTATCACGTATACTGCTACTAACACGTACGTATGTTGTTTAAGCTCGTCTCTGTTTGTGTATGTAGATAGGTTTATACTGCACTAATGTCGTCACTCTTCTTGTCGTCATGCTTGTATACGCCCTCTCGTGCGCCCACCTTGTGGATATCAACGCTCAACTCGAGTTACTACGCTGAACATGTATGGCCTGTATTGTCTTCCTGAAGTGGTTGTTCCTGTGTTTATGTCGCTGAAAACTAAATATTTCTGTACAAAAAAAGATTATCAAAAATGGTCAATGAATCATTGATTAATCTTTGTTGTTATTATAAATAAATACACTTTGAAAATATAAAGAAATATTAGTAATCGTACAACCAAATACAATCGGTTCAGAGATAAGAAAGCTTGGCCGCTGTCCATCGGCCTACAGTTGGCTGCATGCCTGCCCGACTACGAAGCTGCAAAACCAGTTCTGAAGAGTTCATGTCACCGCATAAGGTGCACATTGTTTGTTTAATTTTCTGTCTCTTGTTCAGGTGAGCTGAGCTAGGATTGCCTTCGTTCTTGATAAATGTACCGGTATCTTCACTATGGTCATGCGTGAGAGCCTTCAGAATCTCTGTGCCGTCAATATTACCATCTTTGTTGAGGTCGCTCATGGAGAAGTAGTGGAACCTGAAATAAATACCACGAGCTTTTCAAGCAGCTATTAGCTTTCTGTGAAGAAATAAATAGTGGCGCTAAACAAGACCGTTCAGCTGGCAACGTAGCACAGGCTGCTACGATTCCAGACAACCATCATTCCCATACCATGGACGTGTGAAGACCGGGGATGTTTTCATTAAGTAGTGGGTAAATTAATAAATAAAGGGTAAAGAACGGCGCTTCTCAATCCATTCTGGGATGCGCCACGCCACTGCTTCTACGGGATGTCGTGGAGACTATTTCAATGCGTATTTGGATTATACAATGGTTTGTGTTGGTCAGACGTTTGACAAGGCAGTGCTTTATCTTTCTCACCAGCAGGTAAGTTTAGTACCAATTCACCGACCGAGGAGAAGTGGGAGATTTGGTTGGCCTGGTCTAAAAATCTGAACCAGGAACCTGGTGCAGGGTCCACGTGACAACTAATATTAATTCAGAAGTCTTGAGATAGTTACATGCCAACCGTCGTAATAGAGTATTCGTAATAGAGAAGATCAACTCTCGTGCACATTAAACGTTTTGCTATGGTGTAGATGACGGAGAGAAGTTGGAAATAAAAATTTTCAAAAATTTTCATTTTTTCAACATTTTTAAAAACATGATCTCTCAGAAGCGCCCATGAAAGTACACATTTCAAGTCTGTCGCTTAGTACATGTTTGAACGTGCTTTAAAGAAAAATACAGTGCTTAATGAGAAATCTGATTCGTCGACACGTAATATTTTGCAAAACGGTTCCACCTTCACAAAGAAAAAAGGACAAAATCAAATATCCAATTTTTTGTAAGAGAAGCGCTCAAACAAAACAGAATATTGGAGTTGGGTTTTCAAAGTTTTCCTAGAATTAGTTCAATATACAGGAGACATAAGGAATAAAAGGTGGTTTTAAAGATATCAAGAATATCGCACCTTCGCTGTTCTTCAGTCAGCTGACTCACGTCAATCTTGTTCTCCAGATGCTGTTTGATATGCCTGAAATTCCATAGTAATAGAGCGGAATACAAAGGCATAGCGGGCACTGCAGCACTTGCCCCTCATCATCGACTTCCTCTGGGCCGGCGAACTGTCGATCACAGCTGATGCGGAAGATTAGGACGGCTGGAAAATTTTAACTAATCGTTCCGTAACTCCAAAATTTTCTGAGATTCCTAACAATAAGTGGTTAGCTAGGACTTAAAACTATTATACACGTGTTCGAGAAACGCGGAGCGTTGAATTCTAGTTATTTTTTCAGACGATTTTTTTTTTCGTTAAATTTTCCGTTAAATTTTCGCTATGTCGCAAAATTTCGTTAAGAACTGTAATAAGAGGATAAGGAAGAATTTCACATATCATTTTCATGCCAAAATGGAGAACTTTTATAGGGAATTGAACACTTTTGAAAGGAAACTGGACACGTTTAAAATCAAACTCAACACCTCAGGTATGAAAAGAAGTGTCTTTCATACTCATTTAGCTACAAGAATGGTTTTGAGCTTATATTAAGGCGCAGTGGTAGTCGATTTTGTCAGGGAATTTGTGCCCTAAGAAAAAATCAAGCCATGTACCTGTCACCTGCCCACTGCGGCTTTTATCATTCAGATGAAAATCACAGCGAGATTTTTATCTGACAAAATTCAGAAATTCAGTTTGAGCAGAATTGCTCACTAATGGGCGGACAACCAAGAAGTATTTGTCAACACAGCTCTACAGTGTGTCCTCACGTAGGCAGTATTTACACTACCCATCAAATGCACAGAGTGAAGTGCTACAAGAAATCCTCAGGACTCCATGACCGGAAAACTCTCTTATCAAATAGATATAATGAGTTATGGGACCAGCAGATAGACAATTTAGTGTTTTATCACTTTCAGGCAGGACTACTATGAACTCACCGACTCCAGAGGGATGGAAAGCTTCGATAGCTCAGGCGGTAGCTGAGCCGCAAACCTCGACTTCACAAGGGAATCCCATGAACTTCACCCAAAGATTCTCAACGAGACCTATAGGATGTTGTAGGGCATAACACGAGGAGCACAAAATGTTGCTCGTCTTTGCTTCGGGCTACTGGGTGGTCCGAAAATGACGAAAAACTGTCGAAGGCAACATCATGTGATTGCCGTGATGCCGGCCAACAGCAGTGCCGAGCTGACCGAGTGGTGACTCACGCGAAGTCGGGGGGTTCGGATCAGGGATGGGCGGAATTTCTGCTTTCTGTTTTCTGTTTTCTGATTTTCTGGCCATTTTGGGCAAATTTTTTCTGTTTTCTGTTTTCTGGGAAAATGGCCAAAAATTGACCAGAAAACAGAAAATGGAGTTGCGAACAGAATATTATTATAGAAATCCAATAAAAAGGTTTCAAAAAGTGTCGTAGAATAGTGAGCTTTATTCCAAAATAGTGTTTCTAGAGTATCTTACATGGTAAGCATGTGGCGTTTTTTGGATGTGCTCATGTAGTAATTGCGCCATATGCTCATGAACTATGCCGCTTTGTTTGCTTGATTGATTGTGTAAGTGCTGCTGGCAAGGAGCATAGGAGTATATCGTAGAGCATTTTTCGACTTGCATAATTTGGCTTCGTATTCTTTCGATTTTAACAGTAGTTTGGACCATCTACGATCACTAAAAATTTTATTTTAAAACTATAAAACTAGTACTCTGAGGGGCATTTAACTATGTATTAACTAACCACTTGTCCTAGAGTTACTGGGGTAGGGTGGGCACCAGGGTGCTCCAGGGTGCCCCATGGATCCTTTTCGCTCGAGGGGCACGAAGAGCGTCATATTGTTTGTTCAGGGCTTTGGCGAAGAAGTCCGGCCAACGCGTTGTTGGGCATCCTGGTGTTCTCTTGACATTCCGCGGAATCTAGTCGGTGTCTGCGAAGCGCATTACGTGGCCCATCTAATTTTCGACGACTTGGACATGCGACAGCATCTCTGATCTTCGAACGTCGGCGAAGCTCGGAAGTCTCGAGGCCTTCTCTCACTTGTGTGAGTCGTGTCACTCCGAGCATCGTCCTCTCGATTCCGCGATACTGATCGCTTGTTCATCCTGCCTTTGTAGAGCCCAGGTCTCTGATACGTATGGGCAGGAAGAACAGTAAAGTCGAAAAGGTAGGTACAGAGCCCCGACGTTCTTCGTCTTCCCCACTTCTCTTTCGACACTCTTAACAGCTCCTCAAGCCGCTCGTTTCCTCCTGCTCAGCTCCGGCGCTAGTTAGTTGGTCATGTTGACTTCGCGACCCAGATACACGTGTCTGGAGCATTCGAAGATGTTCGTTCCGTTGAGCGAGGATGAGGCATCCGAAACTCGACCGTTCCTCATGAACATCGTCCTCGTAAGATTCGGCAGCAGTCCAACATTCCCACTTATGTAAACGATCGAAGTCGGCCAGCATTCGTTCCGCCTGGCTAGCGCTCGGTGTTAGATGGTGTAGCTGCCGTCCGTCGTATTTCTCTTCCGTGTCTTTTTTTCGAGTTCGCGAATGACGTTTTTGAGGGTGGCGCTTAAGAGAACCGGGGATACTCTCTCATCGAACCTCATCGAACCTCTCTGTTCACATTGGCATCGACTTGTTGTAGAATGGCGAAACCTTTGTCGTGAGTCCACTGTACAGCTCTCGAAGGATTCTGACGTACAGAGTAGTAACGCCCTGAGTGAGCAGGGCTTCGATGACCGCTTCGGTCTCGACAGCGTCAAATGCCTTTTTCAGATCGACGAACGTAAGGCACAGCGGCAGCTTGTATTCTCGCGACACTTCGATGAGCTTCGTAATGGTGTGTGTGTGAGGATCGTGCTGAATCCTCTCTGAAATTCTGCCTGTTCGCATTGCTGTCCCTATTCAGGATGACTCGAGTGAACAGCTTGTAGACCACGAGCATCAGGCAGATCGCGCGATTGTTGCTAATGCCGTGCACTCCTCTGTACACCAAGGCGGTTCTTCTGGCTGAGATGTAATATGATATGTAGATATAAGGTGAAATAATAATAATAATAATGTGAT
>CANDYH010000347.1:0-16242 GCA_947396885.1 Heligmosomoides polygyrus polygyrus | reverse complement strand
AATCGATCCTTCTTGTGATACGCCACATATTTCCCTTCTATGGGATATCGTAGAGGCATTACGAATGCGCACTGAGCCTATGAGTGTATTTTGGTGGCCAGCTGATGAGAAAGTCAGGATTTTATGTTTTATTTTTTCCCCGGAAAATAGCCCTCCTTAGGGGGCTATTTTCTTAAAAATAGCTTGAGGAATTAGGTTTGTCCTCTAATAGACCAAGCGCTCCACCAGTGCTAGCATTTTTGACCCAGAGTCAAGAGCACAATACAAAACCCCGAGATGTCGAGCAAACTCACCCAGAAATCCACCGCTGACGGTGTCGATTTGCTACCACCTAGAGTTAGTCGATGACCAGTAGCGATTGAGACTCACTATGCCGTCATTACGTTGTCATAATAGTGAGGTTAGCGGTCCCCTGGTCATTTCATAGCTCGCAAAGCGGTGCAAAAGGTAGAAGGTCATTCGTGATGAATGAAAACTCGTTCCGGTTGTTCATTCCTAGACTCCTGCTAGAAATCTGGAACGCTTCGAGCGATTTACTTAATGACATTTCTGTCTCGTACGCCAAACCTGCACTCGATATCATAATTGTTACCGCCATGCACCTTGACCCTATGCTTACCAATTGGTGTAAGAACGTTGCAGCGTCTCCTGCCAGCTAGGTGTTCATTGATGCGAACTCCCAGTTTCCCCAATATAAACACTGTCACATTTCTTGCACTTAATCTCTTAAATTGTCACACTTTTTATACTGTCACGAGCGAGCTCTAGCATTAGGGCAAACTACGCAGTTCTCTGATAAACATTGCCTGTCATGAAGCCTATATTCATCACAAACCGCTTCCTGAGAATGTCGCTAGGTATGTCGACTAGAACGACATCCTCTGCAGCTGTGCTCGGTGAATACACCTTCGTATGGCAGCAGTTAAATCATCAGAGATGAAAGAAAGGCAAAGGGGATTCTTATTGGAGCGGGTAACATTCCGGTCCCTCGAATGTCTTCGTTGGCGTTGGAGTTTGATAGTGTATCCATTTTTTGCAGCTATTTTGGAGGCTAATCGAAATCATCCGCGCCTCTCACCTTCCTCGTTGCACATGTTAGCTGCTGTTCTGAACATAATTCCAACTGCGGCACGTTGCACAGCAGAAGGATGTGCAGACATAGCGTGAAGGAGGATCTTTATGGAGCTTCCCTTGCGACACTACTTCAAGCTCACAATGTCACTGGTTACTTTAGCCTGCGTATTGAGGTAAGGGAGCCAACCGTTTTGTCGTATGTCTTGCGTGAGTTCAATGTACTGCGACTGCTCTTTCATTATTCGGAAACATTCGTATATTCGGACTGTGTTGACGTTATGATGAAGCAGTCGCCAATATATTTACAGTGCATTGAAGATAAGCGTTCCAGTACCGGTTGTTCAACCATACCCATGAAGCAGACAGCAAGCAGTGGAGTTAGACGTTGACCCATAGCTAGTCCTCTAATTTGTTTTAAAAGTATAGCCCTGGCCACTTGAAAATGTTGCAGCAGAAGCAATCCTTGATTAGAGTCAAGATTTGCACTTCATTAAGTCCAAAGTTTTCTATGTTATTGTTATGTCTATCAAGCATTTCGGATAGTGCTTGAAGAACTTGTTCGCTTTGGACGTTCGTATGAAGTGAAGTGACGTCAAACGACTCGACTACGCAGTTTTGTTCCAAACGAGATCTGTGCAGAATTTCAAGGGAGTGCTGTGTTGGTCAGGCGAGACGGAATCATTGTCATCAATTGACTTAAAATACAGTTATGGATTCATGCGATCAGTTGGCTCACCTACACAGCTAATAATTGGTCTTGTAAGTATTCGCTGACCTAGATTGCAATTCGACAGAGGTTAATTTGTAGGGCTTGATTAGACAGGAGTAAACCGGACAAATAGTGTTCTCAAGTCTCAAAATTGCGGCAGACCATCCAACGGGGTGGCCCAAAAGTGGCTGGAGTGGGCTTTTGCGTTTAGAGCAGCTTTTTTCCAGGACATGTGTGCTTTCGCAGTATCCTAAGCATGGTGTACATTGCCAGTGCACTGTAATGTCAGGAATGCTCTGAGAGTGCGCCGTGCACAATCACCAGAATCGAACCTATGAGCGAACCATGCCAACTGCGATTCTATCTTCTCTTACTGGAAAATGTAAACCTTCAAGACTATTTCGAACCATTTAAAGCACTTTATCAAAAATTCCCAGGCACCCTACTCAGGAAATCCTCTCAGGCTGTCCAGCTAGCCATTGGAGTGCGCCGTGATCAATGCAAGAATCGAACCTTTCAATCGAGGGGGAGGGACAGCTTGTAGAGTGACCGTTTAGGGAGTTTTATCAGAAGTTTACTGCCGCCATAGTCAGGAATTGCTCGATTCTGTCCCGGTGAGACCTTTGGAGTGCACCGTGACAATGCATAAATCGAGCTTATTAATCGAGCGGAGCGACCGCTCGCAAATTGCACGCGCAGGCGTGTTCTGAGCGCAGTAGCTCTGTCAAGTTCAAATCGTTTCGGCTGCAACTCGCGGGTGTTGTAAGCAGTGAAATGCACTAGTAGTGTGCTGAAACACTAATGTAGCTTATGATTGGACAAAGTTACAGCGGTGCGAAAATGCAGGTTAGGTGCGAAAATGCAGGTTAATTTCAGTCGACCTCTGCGGAAAAATGGGGAGAGCTAACGGCCTACAAATAAGTATGCCAACAGAGCGCTCAATGTACTTTACGATGACATGTTCAGATCTCCTCAGCTGCCTAACGTGCCTTAACATGAACTTCCATTTTAGAGCGCCGAAGCTAGCGGTTAGAGTTTCTTGCGCTCATACTCGCCCAGATTTGAGTTTTCACCACTCGCATGGCACCGTTCCGTTCAGCACCAAATTCTCTATCAAATGATATCAATCTTCTCCAATTTCAGGAAAATCGATTTTTTTGGCAATTTCCCATCGAGGGCGGGGGCTGAGCATGCGCTGGCGATGACGTCATCGAAAAACGATATTTTCGAAAATGGCCAAATTTTCTCTTCAGCGTTAGTTCTAGCGAAGGAATAAGTGCCCGGGAGCAGTTAATCAATTTCACACAGCCGAAAGTCCCACTATCACGGAAGTGAGCTGCTCAGGATCGGTGACCCATCGCCGCCCTGCGGTGTCCGTGGGCTCCGGGAATATGCCAATGCGCTCACTAGATATTTTTGGATTCTTCGACATCGAGGCGTGTGCCGTGCATAGCGTTCGAAAGGAATGTCCGAAGTTAAACTTATGGTTTCGGTTGGTTTTCGTTTATTGATGTGCAGAATATTATGACGTTAGACTGACGTTGCAGTCAGCGCCGATGTCCTGTCGAGATATTGCTCTGCCAAGCGCACCGACGGAGAGCTTATTGTTCGACTTGAGCAGGTGTCTCGCTCTCTCAGCGAAGACTCGCGGCCCAAGAGAGGAATCCAATGGCGCCGACGAATGGACCGAGAGGACCCGCGACTGGGAGAAGGACCATTCCGTGGCTCTCGAGCGTGGTGTTGATTGCGAAAGCAGCTCCCGAAGTACGAGGGGTACCGCATCCACATCTGATTGGAATGCTAATGAGTAAGATGGGTATATGATGTGTAATATTCAACTATGCAGATGGAAATGGAGGGAGTCCACACACCGCTATCAGAATCTCTGCGGGTTCTACAGGAGCTTTTCCAATACTACTGAGGTGGGAAGCACTCCGAGATCCTTCTCTGAGAAAAGATATAAACAGGTACAGTAAGATACTCTTATTTATTAATATTTCTGTATTGCTCTCCAGGTTTTCCATTTTTGTTGTGTGTAGTGAAGTGTTTATCATTATCATATACGAACCTTCTTTCTTAATGGCTGGGTACTGAATAAGCTTGAAAAAAGTCGGCGACGATGGAAATGCTTCCTCCAGTGTGTCCTCCGCATCGTTCTCGAATAAGTCGTATTCAATGTCACTGGATAATGCATGGATAATATCGCCCTCGAAGCGATCTTTGTGGCTGCGTTCTCGAAGGGGTGGCTCGTAGCGTTGATGCGGGCCTCTGTACAACAGTCTGTGGCGCTTCAGCTTAACAATGAAACTCTTAATCCTTCAGATTTCAATTTGAACTTTTATCGTGATATCTTAATACATTTCCTACCTTTTTCCTATAAGGGAAAGAACCCAAACGAAATCACACCGCCATTGCTTTCTCAATTCGTCAGTTTTATCACTCAATCGTCAACAATTCTTCAAGGTTGTCCGTCTCCGCTTCGCCTTCTGAAGTGTCGTCTTCTCCTCCGTCTTCCTCCTCTCTGTCCTTATGATTGTCGCTGCCGCTGCTGCTTACATCGCTATCAACGCTGCCTTCCACGTTGTAATAGTAACAAATAAAGTCAATTAGGTATCGCTATTATTAGTTTCATTAGAACTAAACCCTCACATTTTTTTTACGCCGAGCTGCTCAATTGGAGGAAGCTAGAAGCTTGAGAACTTTTTCGCTTCGTAGAAGAACCCCCCCCCTTAACGATGAGATGCTTCTTGTTGTTTATAAAACTGTAATTCTTTAACGTGTTTTTTGTTGTTTAGTTGTTAATGTTCTTTATTGTGCAATGTGTTGTTTAATGTTATCCCTCTGTTAACGACATCAATCGTAATAACAAGCCATGCACAAAACAAAAAAGAAGATGAGGAATGCAGATGGAATTCCCTTTACTTCTTTGTGCTCCTCACGAGAGCTAAACTGCTGAGGTGCCGTGGTGCCGTCACTTACACTGAACTTAAATCGTCACCCAAACTGTTTATGAAAAGTTCACATCACAATATCACTTCTCCTTTCCCTAAAAAAATGTGACTTGTCCTTTCCCTAGGTACCGGTACATAACGTAAATCGCCACCCACACCGTTTCCGAGCAAGTTCACATCAATATCCGAATTTTTGCTTTCCCCAAGGTACCGTCACTTAAATCGCCATCGCATCCACGCCGTTTGCGAACAAGATTTTTCAGACGAGATTTCTCCATCCAGCTTCAACTTCATTCTTCATTGTGAATTCCAAATAATTTTGCAAACAATTAGCCGTACATTCTTCGCGCAGCGCCATGTCGCTGCGTCTGCCGCGAAGAATGTACGGCCCTAAACACCGACACCAAATAAATAAGACAAGTGCAATAAGACAGTGCTAGTCAAGCTGCTGTTTCCTCCTTAAGCTGGTTGACTCCGTTATTTGCGCAGCTTGTTCCTCGTATTCACGCTGATTGCTCCTTGAGTGTTGAACTCCGTTTTTATTTTTTTAAACGAATTACGACGGATGTTTGCAGATATCCGGAGGATGGCCGGAGAGCGGACGTGCGGTTGAACCGTGAACGGTGGCGCTTCGGCAAAGGTAATGGACAGGAGGAGGAAAAGGACGAAAATGCGGACGACAGGCGCGACGCGACGCCACATATAGTGGCCATATTGATTGTGCTACGCGATCGATCAATTTGGCCTCATTGCGAGGCCATCGCATCGCGCCGCGGCGAAGTATAAACGGGGCCTAAGTCTGATTTGAGCGGCGCTCCGCGGTGCAGGACACCGATTCAGGTATGTGTTTTTTGTTTTGTCTTATTTATTTATTTATTGCTTGCAACGAGCACTGTAGGTTATCTGCTGTTTGCTTCGTGCTACCTCTTAATCTGCTCCACCAAAATTATATTTTTAGATCGGATATTCGCAAGTATGTGCTGGACGAAAACGTTTCTGGTTCCACGCCGGTGCGTCTCCTGCCCTCAGAGAAATTCTTAGAGGGTGGTTAGAAATTCGTTAATTATTCTCTTTTCAGAAGGTCGAAATTATCCAGGCCGACGCCTCAAGAACAAGAAACAGGCCGTCCCGCCGCTTTCTGGGTGACGAAGACGACGACCAGATCGTCGAGTAGACTGCCGCTATGCTGCGCATTCAGGAGGGAGTGCAACACATGAGAGGTCACCAATTCGTTTTGCTGTCTTCCACGCTGGCTCGTTCTCATTTTGTTTCATTTTTTATTCCATCTGTTCTTTCTTGTGTGTTTAATCTTGTGACTAATCAAATTTTTTAGCTAAATTTATTTTCTGGAGTTTTTCGACGCTATTCAGTTTTGTAGCGACTTTGTGGCAATTTTTGCCGCTAATTTCGATAATTACGTGAGCCTGAACTTCGCTAGTAACTGATACATTTCCATTCACATGTCAATTATATAGCTCCAGGAAACCGATTTTTTTATTAGGATAACTTCGTTTACTTCTCATTTGTGGGACGTTTTCCGAGCTGATCCATCTCCTAACTAACATTCCAGCAAATATGCACGCCATCCAAGTTATTTTGTGTGAACTTTTTCCAGTCCCTCCTCCTCGGTGCCACATCTCTGATTTCGTCTTCACACCTATTTGTCGGGTTTACGTTACACCACCTAAATTCTGTGCAAACAGAATGTTACGGAACGAGACTTCTGCATAAATCTGTTCCAAAACTGGGATCTCTCCAAAGTTTCGTTCTAATAGCGGTTCCGTGACAAGAAGTTTGCTAAAAATAAATGAGCAAAAAGCTGAATAAAAGGTCAACGGAAAATTTGTACGAAGTTGAGTAAGTTGGGGTAGTTGAGTAGAGTTTAAAGTCTATGAATTTCATAATTCAAAACTTGTCCGTCTTTTTATCTATTGTCATGTTCACGTTGTTGGTATGTAGTTCATCGCCTGCAGTTTGTAGCAGTTTTCCCTTTGCCTTAAAGTTGAAGTTGTGTGTACTGGTTTTTTCCAACGATTTTCCCAGTGACCATTTGCCTTATTCGCCATTCCTCGGTTGTCACTTTTTATCTCTGCTCGGTTCTGCGCTGGTCTCTCTTATTCTTATTTTTTAGGTCTTCTTTTATTTTTCTTTTAGACTCCTCACTTTTTTATATCTGCACCGCATTTGCACATTTTCAACATTTTTACATTTTTACTTCGCTGTTAACAAATTAGATTAGATTAGTAAACTTGTATATTAAAAATTGTGTTGTGAGATTGTTATTTTTCATTCAAACAACCCTCGATTCGATATACACGTATTACACGTATATCGATATATCGAGGTGGCAGTCAATATATGCATGTATATATATGTGTATACATAAAATATACACATACATATGTACATATATATATATATATATATATATATATATATATATATATATACACATACATATATACGTATAACGTATATATTTGTTTGTGTACACATATATATGTATGTTTACATAGAAATATATGGTGTATTCATATACATGTATATGTTTACATATATATGTATATATGCTCATTATATATGTATATGTACGCGTGAGTTGGCTTCAACGAGTAGACCGCCATCGGACGCGATTGCTGATCCCATGTACTTGAATACTGAGGTACGTGGCAGTTCAATGTCGTTTACGTTAATGCAGTTGGACTCATCCTCGTTAGTCGTCAAATGCTCTGTCTTTTTGACATTAAGCTTGAGTCTAAAGCCTCCCACGCGATCGCACCAAGCTTGTTCCTGCCGCTGGAGTTCATTCTTGTCTTCGCAAGCGAGCATTACATCATCAGTATAAAGCAAAGTCCAAAGGACTGGCCGCTGAAGATCATGTGATAACGACGATGAAGAGCAGACAGAGCGCAGAACCTTGACGTACTCCGACAGAAATGGGAAACTCCATCGAAGTACCTGCTGGCGCTTGGACTCTACTCCTCGGACAACAGTAGGGTAACCGCACCCAGTCAATAAGCGTAATCGCACCCAGTCAAACATTATGATGTCTTGAAACATACCATATCACTTCACGGGGAACACGATCGAAGGCCTTCTCCAAGTCGATGAAGGCAAGATGCACCGTTTTTATTCTGAAATCCCTTTCAGTGTAATCAATATGCGATTCTTTAAGAGTGTTTGTCTAGTTAGTACGTGCCAGTGCCAACCCTAGTCAACAACGCACTCCATTTTCACTAGTCCTAGAAACCACGATAGCTTCATTCTCCTATATGTGCGGCCCTTGACCGCGATTTTGTTATATAATTTCCTTCCTCCCTGTCAATCGGCCGCCGAAAATTGCCTACTACTCTTCATTCAGGCATAGGAATCAAAAGAAAGTCAGGACTCCTCTGCCACAGCTTCACTGGCCTTAGCCTTAAAAGAACATAGGGACAGGTGCAGGAAGTCCTCTTTGAACGCCTTATTTAAGAGCACTGCAACCCTATTAGGAAAGAGTTGCGCCCTGACGTGTTTCCTACAGGACGGAACTTTGACTTCCTTCCTACCCCCTCCAGTATAGGAATCAGTAACTGTGAAAAAAATTGGTGGAGTTGAAGGAAGTTCTAGCAGTAAGAATTTTGAACGCCATAACGAGATCATTTCGTTTTCTTCTGAGGTACAAACTGCGAAGGTCATATTAGGTTGGAAAAAAGTCTCTTCACACTTCGAAATTTTTTTACCCTTCCCCTTGTAAACGCACTAGCCAATGTTGATTGCTGATTTCGTAATCCTATCACACTTGTCTACCGTTCGCACGCAGACACAGGTTAAGACTCTTCTTGTAATTCGTTATCCATCCAATCTTCCGAACTCAATGCCAGATCTACCTCATGGCCGTTTTCAGCACGGCATTCTTCAAGAATTTATAAAAGAATCCACAGCACGTCAGGCAGCAGACCAAATTAACCACATATATGGCTAGGGATCTACTACTCATCGCGCCTGTTATGAGTGGTTCGGAAAGTCTTTAAAGGGAAATTATTCACTGAGGGCAAAGCATGGTCAGGAAGGCCAACTGGATTGGACGACAGTGAACTACACCATCTTCTTCGTACCGATAGTTGGCAGACGACACGTCAGCTGGCAGAGAAGCTCGAAGTGTCTCATAGGATAGTGGGGATCCATCTGAAGAATCTTGGCTTTCATGGAAATTTGGAGCTTGGATTCCACATGCCCTGTCAGGCACTCAGAAAGGTCGACGGCCCTCCATCGCTGCTTCTCTTCTGTTCAGATAAGGAAGAAAATCGTTTCTTCTGCGGATTGTGACAGGCGAAGAGTCCTGGGTTCTGTGTGCCAACTTCCGAGGAAAAGGCAATGGGTACAAAAGGGAGAGAGCCCTTAGTCTGATCTCAAGCCCAATGTTCACGAACGGAAGATTCTCTTGAGTGTTTGGTGGATATCAGAGGAGTGATTTATCGGCAAACTCTCAGAAGTGGAGAGACACTTACTGCTGTCACATACTGCGGCCAACTCCACAAAGTCGTCGCAACTCTCCAAGAAAAGAGGCCTGAAAAGTCGTAGGTGATGATCTTGCATGACAATGCAAAACGACATGTTGCAAGACTCACAAGAGAAACAATAAAGAACCTTGGCTGGGAGGTAATGCCACATCCACCGTATAGCCCTGATCTCGCCCCTACCGACTACCATCTCTTCCGTGCTCTCAAGCAAGAAATTGGAGAGAAATATTTTGGAACGGATGAAGACCTCAAAAATTGGATTTATCAATGGTTCGACTCCAGAACTGCAGTCTTTTAAGCGAGAGGAATTGGAAAATCACCCAGTCCTTGGAGAAGTGTAGTAGAACAAAATAGAGTTTATTACAATTGATTTGACTTTGTAGTTGTGAAGTAATAAATCTTTGAAAAAAATGAAAAGACTTTTTTTCCAACCTAATACAATCGACGTTTTATAACTCCGTTTGGAATAAACTCATAGCTCAGTCCAGAACACCGCATGGTCAGTTTACGCGTGAAGTTGCATTGGGCACTTTCCAGAAGATCAATGCCCTTCTTCCTATATGGAGAGAAGGCAGTCGTACCTGTTTCCAGTGTAAGCAATACATAGGTTTTGTAAGACTTAAGAAGTGCCTTGGAATTGCGCGTACTAAGAGCCTTAAACAGATCAAATATACGACTGAATGCGCTAGCAATTAGTAGCTTGGAAGCTTGTCATCATACTTAAACCCCAAATCCTTGACTTCAATAACAAAGTTAAGCTTACTGCCCCAACTACATAATGTGTGCCAATACATTTAGATCCAATCCTCAAAACCATTGTCTTTTTAGACGACAAAGGCAAATCCCACTCTCTGGACCATCTGCATACCTGATCAATTGCGTTCTGAAGAGACAAACAATTCGCTGAGTTGTGAATAGTTTTGTATACCTTGATATGATCTGCATACATAACACAGGTTACACCAAAAGGAGATAACATATCAGATCAGGCAAATCATATGTGTAAATCAAAAAACAAGAGCAGTGAGAGGATCCTTCCTTGGGGACCCCACTCGCTACACGATGAACCAAGGAAAAATCGCGACCAACACGAACCTGAAATGTGCGGTCCTCAAGAAAATAAAAAAAATCCATTGAACAGCACGGGGGTGAACACCAACAGACTTGAGCTTGTAAAATAATTTCTGAGTCGGCACATTCAAAAGCCTTCTCAAAATCAAAATGTACTACATCGACTAGTATTCCGGCATCAACTGCTCTAGTCCAATCATTTAAGGGCGTTTCAATAGATCTGCACTGGAAAAACCAATGCTGATTAGGTGGAATAATTATATGTTTGTACAGGCGCGCGATTAAATGGCCCTTAATTATCTTTTCAAAAATTATCTTTGGCAACAATTGAAGTGATGCTGATAGGTCGATAATTTTTGATGATGTTAATCGGTGGCTGGTTCAAGTGGTTCACCTCTCATAAACGACAAATAGAAGATGAATCCCAAAGGAGAAGCAATGTGAAAAATGATCTCTTCAATATAACCTAAGGGAATGAGATCCAGTTTTAAAGAAAAAAGGCTGGCCATTTAGAAATCAATTCCACAATCTTATCAACCAGATGGAAGGCTCCATAATAGAATGCCTAACAGTTTCACATACCGAAATCAAGCCAGAACCAGAATCACTTACGAAGACATAATGATATTCTAACGCAAACACATCCGCTTTGTCCTTGTCCGAGATGGCGGCTTCAGTATCGCTAACTACTATGGCTGGAATATGTTTAGGTTCTTTAATCCTGCTGATGGATGATGATATAATTATAAAGTTTAGTCGGATCCTTGGATTCCACCAATTAGTCTCTAAATAAGAGCTGTATTTCGCATCTGCCTTGTCGACTCTAGAACTCAAACCTTTACTCATACCACTTGCTGGTACTGTTTTCCCCAACAGCGTCGTCCCAGAGCCACTTACGGGGGCGAGTAAAGCTATTGAGGTAAGGTGGCAGCTTCACCGACCTATTAACAGACCTTCTAAAAGGTACAAAAATATGAATGACATGAAACAATATAGAAAGAAACGTTTCATACATAGAACGCTATCTACACATACAAACGACTCGTCAACATCAAGAAGATAATTTTCAATTGCGACATAATCAGCGGATTTAAAGTCTCTTACTAAGCGCAATCGATTGGAACTAACCTCAACATTAATGGAGAAATCCACAGAGGCATGATCGCTACTTCCAACAGGCGCGATAGATAACATTTACGAGACTAATCAGTCGTTGGAGATTGCAAAATACCAAACCAGGAAAGGAATTTCCTCTAGCAGGTTGTTTAACTAGCTGGACAAATCGATGAGACGAAAGTTTGTCAAGAAATCCCCTAGTAAGGCTACCGTAGAACCGATAGCATGACTCATCATAAAGATAAGAAGACCACTCAACTTCGCCAATATCAAGATCGCGCAACAACAGACACGGTGACCCACAACAGCTGAAATCAGTTATGACTTTTCGCAGTAAAGCTGTACAATGAGCATTACAAGATGGAGTTCTTTATACTAAAATAGTTCGAAGTGAGGCATGCCTGAACATGTCACAAACACAAATTTCATAGATATCAGGAAGAGTCTCCTTGAATAGGAAATTATAGGGCAGAGTCCTTGGCAATGACAAGAACACTGCCCCTTCTTTCTGGAGCGATCGCAGCGAATGCAAGAATATTGGGAGTTCAATAGACCAAGGAGGGGAGCAACACCAATCTTGGAAGTCAACCAGGATTCCATCACGAAAACAAAGTCATAATCTAACGAATTATAGTAGCCACCAGAAAATCCCCATTTTTACAAATGAGAGGATATTGGACAACGTCCACCTGACAGAAACAATCTTCTTATTTCGTCGACGAGAATTCAGAGGTTTCCTGAGACATTAATTGTAGATGAGCAATTACAAGATTGAGCAGTATTCGAAGACACAGCCTGAACAGAAGGTGGACGAATATGCAACAAATTTTGAAGCAACATACTGCGGGACATTGGAAACATTCACCAAAATTTACCTATGGGAAGGACTCTCATGACAATTCTGAGTAAGGACAACACTAAACGGAGGCACGGAAGTGGAATAAGCATTATTATGGTCTTTAGAATTGAGTTTGGCACGTGCTTCCCGCAGACGATCCCATTCCTCCGTAGTAACGGACAAGCGAAAAAATATGCCCTTACAGTGAAGGGAAAGGAATCGTAAAAGGGAGAACACCGGACGGCAAGTTGTTGGAACTTAGCGGACGGCAATACAACTTTTATGAGCCTAGAATTCCTTGCTTCCGGCTTCCCGAGACGATAATCTGAACAAGGCAAATATTCCACCCTGAGATAATCAAGAACAGACTGGACAATATTGAGATCATGAGAGGCTCTCTCAGAAAATATAAAGAAAATGATTCAGAAACACCACTTAACACAGTGGAATGGGCACATTCTAAATCCTGCTCGACATTATGCGAAGGCTGACAACAAACATTTGGAGAGGCGTTCGAACAGAAGGGACAACACTTTAAACCTGAGGATCACGCGACTCTAATAGCTGTTTCAACTTTTTATTTTCAGCCCTAAGGGAAACATTCTCCTCAGTAATCTTGGAGCACAGCTCCTTAAGTAATTTCTCCTTAGTGTCATTCAATATTTCAAGAATCGGCTTCAAGAAAGAAGGAAAATCGCATGCAGGAAGACCAACCAAAAGATTCGCGAGGAACTAGATCTTATTCGGCGACAAATGTTCGAGTGCTTCCTTTTGACGGACGGCACTGATGCGCAACGATTGGGTATCTCCATGAAATTGTGAGCAACGATGATCCCAGTAGACAGACAGATGCCGTGCTATGAAAACAGAAAACAAAGACGAGTCTCGACGAGCAGCAAAAGTATTAGTGGAACAATAGATCTTAAAAGGTGGCTGAATAAGACGCAGTTCCAGCCACCAGGGCTCACACGGAGTTGGATGTGTATCGAAGAACTAGCATTCAATGAAGTCGATGAATGACTTCCTGGACGAATACTAGTTAAAGTAGAAAGTCGGGAAGTCTCAGCTGGATCCAGTGATGGTAAGTGATTAGCGTAGAATAGGCGCCCGGAATCTTCGTTAAACGGCCGCATCAATACACGCAGTGCAGTCACACGCAGCCGCTCAGTGTCGCCGGAGGCGCCGAACTTCTCGCGGCAAATCTGCTGTCTCCTCATCAAGCAGTGTGTAAAACTCGTCTTTGGCACGATCGGAGCGGCATATCTGCAGAGCGAGAAGACGTAGATTCTGTGTTCGTGCGTTAGGTGTCTGAGGGCCTGTTCATACCTCGCTACAGCAGCGACAAGAGCGCAGCGCGCGTGGCGAGCGCAGCGTGCGCATCGCGCGGAAGTATGAACAGGCGGCAAGAGCGACAAACGCGACTGGAGCGACAAGAGCGACAATAGCGACTGGGGCGTCGGGCGTAGTGTGGTGTACGTAATTGCACCATAACGTCCACTTCGTGGCTTAAAATATCAAGTGAATAGAGGTCTTCACGTCTAACTTCAACTTCAATTGCATTAGTTTTTGGGAACTGTTACAGACACAGGCAAACAGTTATATTAGTGAAAAGTTTCCGGAAACTGAGACAAACACAAGCAAACAGACATATTTTTAGTCAAAAAAGTTGTTAGAAACTGAAACAGACAGAAGCGAACAATCATACTACCTACATCGTCAGTCTGGCACTCAAAATAGACATAAATGCCCTTTTACCTTTGTGTGAAGAACGTCCGAACAGGAATCGTCTCCTTCCAGCACTAGTGCGGTGTAATTACATACTCCACACTCCGTTCGTCGCCCCAGTCGCTCCCGGCGCCGGCGCGAAGTATGAACAGGCGACAAGAGCGACAAGAGCGACTGGAGCGACGGCGCCGGCGCGCGCTCGGTTTTAGTCGATATGCATGTTTTGCACGGGCGACGAGTCGCTCTTGTCGCGAAGTATGAACAGGCCCTGAGTGAGAGATCGACCGAATCTCAACGTGGACGCTGACGCGATCTCTAATGCAGGAGGGTACGGACAGCAAATGTCTCGGCGCGATCTGCACTGCGGTTACGGTGAGCTGATCCTGATATCCGCCGTTTATAATTGTCTTAAATTAGCCACGTCCACATGCTACAGTGCGTTTCAAAAGTATGTAGCCACCTTGAAATTGATAATTTCACGTTTCGCGTTCGTTTCTACGAACTGGCGTTAGCAGCATTGGATTCCCCGTAGACGAAAATAGCTAGATTGCTCTTTCCCGAAAAAAGCTTGATCTCCGGCAAAAACTAGGCGTTTTTGAATTTTTTTTGTTTGTTTCAAAAGTACGTAGCCACTCCAGAATATCGGGCATTTTTACACTCCTATTCAAATTTTGCGCTCTTTTTGGCAGAAAGTTCTTGTCATAAATAGCCAGCTTGACCTGCTCAGATCCGAGCGCTCAAGGATGCTGGCTTGACAAACCGCGCCATTGCTCGTCGGCTCGGACGTTCGCAAGATGTGTCGACCGCTTCCTTCGAAATCCCAATGGTTATCGGTCTGCACCTGTACCGGGTCGTCCACGTGTGATTTCGAGCCAGAATCGTCGACGAATCAGCCGCATGGTGTCGAACTTCACATAGAGCGTCAACCAAGTTCGCGCTGAGACGGGTCCATCTGCATCAAGAACAACGATATGGCGTTGTATTCGATCGAATGAACACATCTGCAGACAGACCATGCAGAAAGCACCTCATCTCACGGACTTCCGCAAGCAGGCGCGACTGGAGTTTGCCCGCAAAACATGGCACGCAATGGAAAAATGTAGGAACTTTCTGGTTTAGTCGACGTCATGAATTTCACTCGCTTATTGCTTCAGGTCATCTTTGGTGACGACAAAAAATTAAATCTGAATGGTCCCGATGGTTACCGTAATACTGGAGAGATCTACGACAGGCTCCCATCACCTTCTCTCGACGGAACTTCGGAGGCGGGTCTCTGATGACATAGGCAGGCATCTGAAGTAGGGAGAAGCTGAAGCTTAGATTCCCGTCATGTCGTATGGACAGTCTAGGGTGTCAAGCCGTACTGGAGTCCAACCTGCTGCCCTTCCTAATGGGGAGAAAACGGCAGACACATGTTCTGCAGCAGGACAACGCAGCAGTTCATGTGTCGAAATCGACCACAGACTGGCTCCAACGTAATCGACTCCGAGTAATGGAATGGCCAGCTTGCTCACCTGACCACAACCCAATGGAGAACATGTGAGGTATATTGGTCCGGCAGGTCTACTTGAATAACAGGCAGTTCAACAATGTTGGGGAGCTGAAAACCGCTATTTTGACTGCCTGGGACAACAGCGGTGACGAAGTGATCCAGAAACTTGTCAGGAGTATGCGCAGCAGAGTATTTGATGTAACAAGAAACAATGGTGGTCCAATTGACTATTAATTTTTAACAAAAATCGTATTTTTTGAGAGTGGCTACATACTTTTGAAACAAACAAAATTTTTAAAAACGATCTATTTTTGCTAGAGATCAGGCTTTTTCCTGAAAAAAGCAATATAAGTACTGCCGACTACAAGGAATTGAATGCGACAAACGCCGGTTCGTAGAAACAAAGGCGCAGGGTAAAAATTTGAATTTAAGGTGGCTACATACTTCTGAAACGCACTGTAGTAAAAGACTTGCTTTACGTTTATTGCTGATAAATCAGTAACAGCTGATCTAAACTTAAGCGAAGTCTTGAGAAAAAAGCCTCTCGTTTCTCTTATTCAGTATGAGCTCACGAGTCTGAAGCGATCCCAATCAATAAAATTATTCTTCGCAGTTCCTCCTATAAAGATGTGCTGTCACTTTTTCAGTCGGACCAAACTAGTTGTTCCTTCGATTTAGATGCTAAATGAGTTTCGAGCGCAGCGCAAAGCTGCTCTAAGCTATAGAAGGAAATGATATTGGTGGAGGAGAGTCAACTCATCGAG